>PNEQ01122491.1:0-17378 GCA_003012365.1 Medauroidea extradentata
TATTTAACATAAACATTTTTTGTAACGGGTTCTATATGCTACAAGCCATAGACAGTAACACGTAGTTTTGACGTGATTTTTTCCATTTCATTATGTTAACTGGTTTTCAAGTTTTGTATGAAGTAAAAATATGCAAATTTTGACTTTGAAGTGACATTACGGGAAAACTAGATGACCTAATTTTTTTCCGTTAGAAGTACGTGTACTCTCAAGTAATGTGTACATAACTAACACTATTTCATACAAATATAAAATTATGTTTATTCCCCACTGGAACAAAACATTGAGATCATGAAATCGCAAATATGGCGTTACGTCTTCCGGAAAGTTGTATAGGAAGTTTTTTGGCAGTAAAAATGTACGGAATGATACCAGGCTCTAACAGAGTGTGACTTACGTTAGTGTTGCGTAATATTTGTTCCCAGTTGACCGGGCCAATTATAATTATGTCGTGCCAATGTTGTACGTTTCTAATTCGTCTACAGACGAATGGTGTCAAGTATTCCTCCTGCATTCGTACAACGCGCAACAGTCAACCGTAATTTGTAATCAATGTTAGTAAATTTTTCTCATTGATTTTCAACTCCTAGTTATTGTAGGTGCGTGTATTTCGCAGATTTATCTGTCGCTAGATTAGCTTTATAAATCCTCTGCACATTCTGGTTAAGGGCTTGTTACCGAGATTTGTAATGATTTAGAAAATGTTTTTTTTATTGCTACCTAATACTCGTATCAAAATTTTGCTCCGCAGTTTTGACACTTAAATGTTGTAATGTGTAGTTGAATTTTTTTTAGTAATATACTGAAGGTTTTTTTTTTAGATGTGTAAATAAGCAGAAATGAAGCAAAATATTTTTTTTGCTGACGTATTGTACATTATTTTTAAAAACGCGTCCACAGCATTGGGCATCGTGTAACTGCACCCTAACTCAATTTATTTTTTCAAAACTTTTGGTTAAAAAATATTTGAGTTATTGTCACCAGTTTTAAAAAAAACTCATGAACAAGCCCTTAAACTCGGTTATCCAAAGGTAGGAGCAGGAAGTTTTCTCAAAAAGATATTTGCTTTTCAACGCTTTGCGTGCACGTCTGCAGCAATATTTTAGTGTTAGGCCCATTGGCTGTGTATTTGAGCATGCAAATACAGTTTTCATTTGACCGTACCAATCAGAACAAGGTTACTGCGAAACCACGTGACTTTGATATGCTGATATAACCCCAAAACTCTGGGAGTTGATACAGCCAATCACTGGCCACGAATCAGAGCTGCAGGCAAGGCAGTGCAAGTTGTGCAAGACATATTTTAGCTGAAACTTCCTGTTCCTAACCACTTTACAAGCTGGTTGTACGCTACAGCCTCACGAATTATTTCCTTATTTAGTACTGTATTGCAGACGTTGAAGGCGTGGAAAAACAACCGTCGTCCAGTCGTATACGTGAAAGTCTTGTTGTTCAACATGACCTACAATAAACCCGTGACATTCACCTTCCTATAGTTAACAACCCTTTGGAAAACAATTTGTCAGAGTTAACATTTTATTTACGTTATTGATACTGCTTATAACATGTTTCGCGATAACATGGACGCTGTTATAGCGGAGGGACCAAGTGGGACACGAGCTACACAATTAGCATTGACTATATTTATGTTTATTTTTGGTATTTGTACCACGTTTTTACAAACTGGCTTTGTTGTTTGTTAATGTGTGTGTTCGTCGGACTGGTGCAAATGCTGCAGTCGATTTTATAAACTTAGTTTCCCAATCGTACGTCGTTGTTACGAGCTTGGATTTTTTTACTATCTCGTTTTTTTGTCTGCGCGGTCCAAATTTTGCAATCGATTTTAAACTATCTTCCAGATCAGCAAAAATCTACGAAATCGTAATTATTTTATTGACATTATTGTAATATACAGGCCACTTTTAACTAATTTTCCGGTGAGCTAGATAGAGATTTGGAACTTTAAACATAGCTTACAACTGACGTCAATGCATTGACTCGTTTTCTTGTCTTGCCTGTTCGGTACAAATTTTGCTTGCTTGAAATCAATTGCAAAATCTCACGCACAAGACTAAAAATCAGAAAAAAAATATTTATGTAAGAAATATTTTTGATACACCATGATTTTAAAACGGGCAAAAAGTATAAATTTGTTTCTCATATGGAAATAATTGTAAGATTTAAAACGGTAAACGTGGACACGTACAATAAATAATTGATTGCACATTTTATGGACTGTTGTGCGAGTTTTCTCAAATACTGCAGGTACTCATTAATATCTATTCCATGCGCCCCACGTTGTTTGTTTTAAGCCATGAGAAATTCCTACTTTATGGACTATGTATCAAGAACTACAATTTTGTTTTATGTTAACGTGATCTATTGTCCTCAAATCATGAAAATATTTAAGTGCGTGAAAAAGTATAAGATTGTATGTCTCGCCCAAAAATGCATAGCTAACGATATACGTGCCGGTAATGATGGTGCCTGCGTAGCCACGCCCATCTTCCGCCTTGACTTTGTGGCGGAGTTTCCGGTGTATGGCCACGGCCTTCGCCTTGTTCCCACTTCCTTTTTCTCTCTTTTCCAGTGAGAGAGTGAGGGAGAAGGGGGAAGGGGAAAGAGAAGATGGGATAATTTAATTAAAGTATCAAAGTGAAGTGTAGCGTGAGGAATAGGACAGCGTCGCACGAGACATCTCGTCGGCACACGCCACGTCGAATATACAGGGTGTGCCAGAAGTCGCTGCACTGAAAGAAATATTTTCTTTTAAGTCTTCCCTGCAACGTTATTTTGTAATAAACGCTTAATAATTTTTGTGACCACGTTATTGTAGCAGTAACACACACAAAATAAACTTTTCAGGATAAATACAAACAAAGTATTTTGTAGCTGCTACAACATATTTTTTTCCCGGCTATCCTTCCGTGTATTCACGTCCACGTAAATAGTTCATACTATGAACGAATGTGACAAGTAAGTTTGCTACTTTATATTTCATTTTTTCAATACTTCGATTGCTTTATTCCCCGCGAGATGTCAACTTGTTCAAATATAGACCTTTTTTACTGTTAAATTTTGCATATTAATAAGAATGCTTTGGAAATTAAAAAAAAGGAGCCTTCCTGATTGTTTATTTCCTTGAAGGCATGCTAAAGTTTCGTTACTCTGCATAAACTTTTTACGACCTCTACGGTGGCATTGTCCTCAGAAACAACTCAAAATAATGCCCTTTATCGCCCTCTTAAGGTTGGCATATTGTGACAGTCTTTGTTCTATTATATATACTCCCGGTATGAAGCGGAGAAGTACATAAATCAGCAGTTGTGAATAAAAAAACTTTCGGCGTTATTTTCCTTTCACCCTGCCCATAAAATAAAACTCTGGACAGCCTATTGGTTGCAGCTGTTACGAATGTGGGGGAGGGTGGGGAGGAGAATGATGCCTAACACTTTCCGTCGAAGCAAAACGATGGCTTAGAATGAAAATCCATTATTTCTCCTTTCTTCGTCCTTTTCTTTTGGGACCCTTGTGCTAAATAGCGATTTACACATAAGATAACGTGTCGTTTCCCCAAATAAAAAAAAATAGGTCCCATAGTTTTAGCATAATCACCTATCATAGTCGCAAAATAGCAATTGCAACGTAGCCAAAATAATAAAAAATAATTAACTTGCAGAAATAAGATAATTCGTATTAATTCTTAATGGTGTGAGCTACTTCAAGACACTTTTGTAAACACAAAGCGATACATTTTTGTATTTAAAAAAAAATTGATGAAAATGTGCATAACTTTTGACTTTGGGCTACTACTGAAATTTTCAAAACTAACTTTTGTCAACCATGTCATGCAATGTATTGATACACTGACTATCAGTTACTGTAATTTTGAATTTATTAGTTAATTACTTTTTTTGATTTTGGCTACACATCAATGGCCATTTTGTGGCTTTGATGAGTGATTATGCAAAAACTATGCGGCATAATTTTTTTTTATTTGGGGTAATGACGTAATGTGCAAAAGTTGAACAGCGTTTAGCACAAGTATAAAAAAATAAAATTTTACGCGTCCAACGCCCTTAAAATACAGATCAGTCCAAACATGACTCTACGTTTATTTGATGTGACATACATAAAATAATACCTGGACGTCGAGAGCCGGAGGGGACTATCTCCGTCCAGCATTGCCACATTGGGCACGTAAAATGTCATCGTACAAAATTTTGCCAGTTACGTTTTCGTCTCCACTTGAGCCCAGGATTCTTGTGGTGTACTTATTATGACATCATATATATGATTGTATTTTTGTTTTGTCGTTTTGGTAAATGTAATAAATAGATTTGTGAAACGAACCGACGACTTAAGATGACTACGCGGTATTAAATGTAAGGCATAGAAAATTTCTGTTAGCATCTGGAGATGTGTTTCAACGATGTTAAACTTTCTCGTAGCCCGTGTTTTCTCGAAACTTGACTGATACACGGAGGACAAAAAAATCCTTTGAATGCGTGTACTTGCTTATTAGTAAAAATTAGAGCATATGTGTGAAGTAAATGTGCCTGACAAATGTGTGGGAAAATTCCTGATGAATAGATAATGAATGTTAGTATTTGACAGCATACTAGGAGCTAAGTCCAAGTTACTGTGTGCTCATTTTGGCTTCTGCTGTTGGCCTGAACGACTTTTTTAACCAATGACAAAGGGTCAAATGTAAAATGTACACTATCCTATGATTAGGGGACCCCGATTTTCGCGGAAAAAAAAAATTTGTTCCACCACTTCGGTTCAGTGACTCATGTTTCGAGCCACGAGTTTACCGCGAGAAGAATTGTGCAACATTTAGTTTCAATGCTTTGAGTTCACGTCGGCAGCCTTGCTTCATTGTTTTCAGCGTTTCTTAGCCCAGTCACGTCTCTCATTTGACTGCAGCAATCAAAGTAAGGTTACTGCGACACCAAATATATGCTATTTGCCAGTTGAACCCCAAGACAAGAGAGAGTTTAAACAACCAATCACTGGCCATGGAGCAGAGCTGCGGATCTTTACATAATTAATTGAATCCAAATGGTTAGAGACGATGGATAGACACACTGGAAAATCGCGGGAATAGTTGACTATTTGCTAGGCTTCAACATATTGTATATAACACTGTTTCGTATCGACATCGGCTATGATCTGTTTGAAGTATTGTTTCTCTCTACAACAAACCCAGTTTGCGTATGTGATTTGTCCCAAAACTGCTCACACGTGTCACGGTTAATATACTATAGTTTATTGGAGACTATCTTAAACATTTTCGCGATTTTCCAGTGTCTCTAAAGATGGTACATCGCGAACATGTTTTGTGCCAACATATCCTTGAAAACGCTGTAGTTTCTTGCAGCATGTATGATTGGGGGATGTACGTCTGACACAACGTAGGTGTCGGCAGACCAATGACAGGCATCGGCTATTAAAATTTCAGGATTCTTACTGACTCAGTCAAGTAGAGAAACAGCTTCACGTACAAGCTAAAGCCAGTGATGATTATTTGCTGGATTTCAACACACCTCCAGCTTATTTGATCAAGTTTTCCCGCAATAAACCATCTTTTCTACAAATGATACAAAAATATTTTCGCCATTAAATCGTGTCTCTACTTACGTTCACATTTGCAGCCTTGATTCGTGGTAATTGGCATCGTGTCTTTGGCACAGTTAAATTCAGTGATATCTACACAATCAGAACGTTACAGCGACACTACGCGTCTGTGATTAGTGGCTAAAACCTCCAAGACTCTTGAGTTCTAAACATACGATCACGTCTGTTATTTGCAGGTAGAACTCTAGACGCTGAGATTTAAAAATAGCCAATCACTGACCATGAATCATATGTGCACATAAGGCATTGAATCAAACTGTTACAGAATTATTTCCGCGAAAAATCGTGGTCGCTATTCAATTTTGTTGTCTTTGTATCTATTAATTACACGGAACCAAAATAATACCATTAAAATTTGTTTGCGGTGTTGAGATTTAAACCACTATACATGTATAAATGGTTTACTATACAGTACGCTATCCAATAGTTTTTTAAGGCAAGCTGCAAGTTGAAAAACAATAATTTGTTGGCTACAAAGAAAATTATTGCAAAAAAAAAAACATTTCAAGGGAAAAATGAACATCTATGGTAATGTGTGTCGTGTTTATCGCAGTCTACATTGTTCGGGGAACAAAATTTCGAAATAATATTAAAACTCAATTATATGCTTGCGTTTTGAAACACATTTCTGTGAGTACCGACATCGCCAACTGTTTGTGCATGGACACTATTGTTAAACTAAGTTTATGCTATTTATTTAACATTTTGTGGGCAAATTTGTTTGTTTTATTGCTATTAGCAAGCAGTTGCACATCGTTAGTGAAGTACATATGAGTAAATAAACAATATGCTGCATGGGGCTGTATTTTCAGGTTAGTTCGCTAGGTTTATTTACATAAACAATTGTTTAACCGCATAATTTACACTATGCAAATGTAAAACATAGCCTTTTTACTCATGAAATGTAACAGTGGCAGTTGTATTTCACGTATCTCTTCTTTCTTTACACCCGAATGCAACGCACGTAACTGTTTTCATTCAAATTGGTTCATTCTACAGTATCAATACCACACGAGGCGCTTACGAAAACCTTACTCGATCTACTCGTTGCTGTGCGTTGGGCAACAATAACGTATTGTTCGTGAAAAACTGGCATATATACGTCGACTTGAAGTAAGTCCCAGCATGTCGTCTTCTGTATACTCCTACCTCCATATTTTTAACAATGTTTCTTAATCTGTCATTATTGACCATTATCATTTTCACCGTTTGAAATGTAAAAAAAAAAAAAGTCGTTAAATTAAATTTAAAACTGGCTTTACCATAACTTTATTTCAATATTATCATCAGTATTAATTTTGTTGCTTATATGCTTTGAAGCGCCAAAAGATTTTTACCAAAACATTTTATTTGAAAAATATATTTTAAAATTTGTTTTACTTTTGCAAGAATTAGTACTTGAACAGTCATTGAAAACAGAAATAGGCCTACATATTTGTACTAATTACTTACGATAATTTGGAGTACTTAGATTGAATTTTGCACGGCTTAAAGATGTATTAAATTGAAAACCATGCAAACGAGGTCGTGGTGTGTAGTTAGTTTTTCGTAAAAGTATCGATAGGTAATATGATAAACGTAGATTTAGAGACTCCCAGGTATCTGCACTGAATTTATTTTTGTATTTAGATACAATGAGGCAAAATTTGAGTGTTCCAGGACAGGTAAACTGTTCGTGTAAATTGCGTGTTTTTATTGTATCGAAGCCAGACAGTCTTATTGGCAAAAATTTTATGTTTTTGGTTCTAAAAATAATTTTACCGTGTATGGTGTAAGCTGTGTGTGTCATATTACACAAACGATGCGGCCGCAGTGCAGGATCGTAGAGTAAATATAGGCCAGAGGGGGAATATGGAAATGTGTGTTCAACACCTGAATACGTATCGCGTGACTGGACGGCAAAGAGAGGTGCCGTTAAAATTAGCTCGAGGATGAACACGGAATGGTTTACACAAACGCAATCAGTTCTCATTTTTGCATCCCGCTTGGAAAATCTCAAGAGTACCTCAGTGGCACAGTATTCTGCAAAACAGCTTGCCGTGTATGATTGGAGGATGGATATGACGTTGTTTAAAGACGAATGGCAGACATTCAGTAGAGATGCGTCAGTTATCATTGGCCCATACACGTGGGGGACGCGCAAATAAAGAAATGAAAACGTCAGATATGAATAGGGTATATTGACTTTATCCGTTATAAATCAGTATCCTTGTATATAGACTATTAACGGTAAAGTGGATGTTTTTATTATAGCTTTTCACTTCTTGTTAAAATTTAAATTGCCGTGTCAGTAATGAGCAATTGCTCACACGTTAACATGATACGTACATGAAATACAAAATGTTCCGCTGAACTGTTAAAATTTCCGTAAATTCACGGAACTATTTACAGAAAAGTACTGTAATTTTTACGGAAGTTGTCCGTATTACCAGTTTACGAATGTTTGACCGTAACTTTCCATAAATTCATGAAAATATGTTTCTACAATTTTAAAGCATATTTTACTGGGTTTCTTTAAAAAAAAGTGGTATTAATAATCACTATGAATCGTGGATGTCAAATACAAAAGTTGTCTCTTATAAAGTTGATATCTTACCACTGCATTGAACTCATTTACTAATGAGTGGTCACTGTGGTTTAATGGTTAGAGCTTCTGTCTGGCATATATAAGGTCGTGGGTTCGAATCCCAGCAACTTCGAGAAATTTTTTAGGTTAGTAAATAGTGCGTCAGAATCTCGATAACACATAGCTAATAAGAAAATGTAGTATTTCTAGAAAACTGAGTGCTAGTAGATTACAGAAATTATTTTTTTTTTTGCGGAAAACGAACTCTCCCGTTATTTTACGGAGGGTTCCGTTATCAAGAAAAACTGAGTGTCCGTTACTTTACAAAGATTTCTGGATAATTTTTTGCCAGTACTTTTCCGTTATTTCACGGAAATTTTTTTTAACAGTGTGTTCGACCAACATTTGCGGCTTGTTCACCAACACATTGGAAATAAACAGATCCTCTAAATTCAAGATTATTCGAAAGTGCTTAACGAACGTGAGTGATGTCTGCTTAGGAGTATAATTCAGCGAGCGTTACGCACGTGTATGCTCATTGCAGGTCTTACATTTACCTATAAAGTTTACTTTTACGCTGTCGAAAATGGGTATTTTTGTTCTATTTAAGTATGAAAAACTTTCAGGTGGTGAGTGTCACTACATAGTGTTGTAATCACATTTAATAAGGATACTCGGTAAGGCTACGTATTTTTTATTTCACGTTCGTCCCTGCAACTCGTTAATGGAGCTGTGTATGGTGTTTTTTTTTATCCCCAATACTCTGAGGAACACGCCCGTATAGTATGTCGGTCCAACCTCAAAACATATTATTTGTTTCGAGTTATAATCCTGACAATGTGTAATTAAAATTAAATGATTTTATCTTGAACAGTCTGTACATAAATTTAGGTATAAATGTGAGTAGAAATGACCTTACAACAGGTTACCTCGACAGAGTTCGTTGCCTCCTTACTTATAGCAGCGCCACTAGCGGCAGAATTTTTTTCCTTGGCAACGTAATAAATAGGGACGGGAATTTTTGGTGAAAATATTTTTACCCCACTTTGTTTCAGTGCCTTACGTGCACACCTGCAGTTCAACTTCATGGCTGTTGACAGTGTTTTTGTGCAGAGTCGTTATTCATTTGACTGTGCCAATCAGTACACGGATATAACTGCGACACATCACGTGTGTGATTTGCGGGTTTAACCTCAAGACGCTGGGTGTCACGGCATCCAATCTCTGACCACACAGCAAAGCTGCAGGTGCGTACGTAAGACACTGAAACAAAGTAATGCAAAAATCTTTTCGCGAAATTTTCATGTCACTACTAATAACATACTGTTTCCTAACTTGTAGTAGATTAACCGTAACGCGGGGCATCACAAGGTAATTTTTTTTTTAAATAAAAATCAAAACGAAACTTTCGTCGCAGTGCCGTACTGTCTTCATCCAGCTAGGAGAATTTGTCCACATTGTTAACAAAATTAATTTTGGGCTGTTTGTAGCTTGTTATAAGACTTGTAAAATATCCGTGGAATGTGCACGAGGGTATAAAAAAGTCCTTAATATTTGTGATGGACCACAGGTGTCGCATATCAAATCCCTTCTTTTCACGTGAGCAATTCTCTGCCTAAAATGGTTCACATGTTTCTGAAACGCGTTGTATAAATTCATGCTTGACATAACATACTTCTCTTAATACTGTTGCATGCTGTGTTTCCGAGGGCGGGCTGGATGGGGCCTGTGTCGAAACACCTTGAGGGCTGGCCCATGACTCAAAGCCCGAGTGTCTCATAGTAGGAATCCCGCCGAAACTACGTCATAGATACCTGTCCCAGCTGCGCTTTAACCCTTCGAGGGCGGCCTACGTGGCTAAAATCATGTCAGAAACATGATGTAATGTCTATTTTAGACCCCTGAAATGTGGTGAAGACCCGACTGTCTGGGCTAGTATAAAAGCACAGAATCGGCACATTTGATGGGAGTTCGCTATTGGAAGTGCTAGAGGAAGGTGCTACGCCTGTGGAGAGAGACTGGTGAAGACATCTTGGTGACGTCAAAGTCTACTGTGAGGCGGCAGGCGGCTACCTTCGGAGCAGTGTTGGACGAACCAAAAGGACTGCTGCGGCGGGCTGACGGGCGAAGAAGAGGTACGCGACGGGAGTCGAACCGAAGACCTCAAGAGTGAAGACAGCGGTGCTCTCGGGGTGCTGCGCAGCGCACGACGATTCATCACCACGGCGGACTATTAAGGTTGTACACTGTCACTACTTGAAAGATGTTGATTGGATATATGACTGCATTTTGTTGTGATTTATAGTGTTTAATTAATTGATGGTAGACTTTTCTTGTGCTTTAATTGTCAAAGTTAATTAATGTGTCTGTGACACAGTAGTAATTGTGTGCATAACTAATTGTGTTGTGAGAGTTCTAGTTGATTACTGTTTTGTGTATTTCGTAGCTTTGTGAGCTGTTAAAAAATCCAGTACTTAATTTAATTATTTTATTCCTAATTATAAGACCTCTATCCCAAAAGAACTCATGGGAATTGCCCACAAATAAAGTTTATGTCTCAAACTTGTAACAATACCATACAAGGGCCAATGCGTAAAGTGATATAAGAAAAAAATAGTAAGGTCAGTGCTTAGTCTCGCAGGGAAAATAATTATATTGGAGTTCTACACATAAGGTGAATAGCTTGCGTATGGAAGTCAGTGGCGTGTTGTGATAATGTTGCAAGGTAAGCTGAGTTTTGTTGTCAACTGCAATTGTTAACTTGCTCTTGTACACGCCAGCCTTTTAGATGTAGTTGTACAGAGAACGTAAAACCATGTGTATAATAGGTACCTTGCAGCTAACTCCTGAGTGGTCGCATTACGTTCTGTTACACCTATAGTTGTAAGATTATTACTGGTTCTTAACTGCGTGCATGTAGACTGTACAGAACTGAGCAAACTCCACTTTACCGTCCAACTATTCACCACAAGCCACTGGTAGAAGCTGTACTTAGGGACAGGAAAAATTCTCTTGTTCACTGCCCTGTGTTGGCTAGCCTCCAAGAATGTGTGTTCTCAAGAAGGCAGCATCTGTTCATTAACTACTCGATGACACAGTGAAATGGGCCTACGTTTAGTTAACATTGTATTGTTACTGGCTCGGCGACTTCCAGGAGTTGTCAGTTAAGAAAACGACCAATTGTGAAAGGCACGAACTTACATTTGCTGAAATTATAGCGTGTGCCTAAAAGAAAACGCGAATTTTTAAGGGCCGTAGTAGAGACATGCAAAATTCGCGTTATCATTTGGTAGCAGACTAATCTTCATTTTCCTATACATAAATGAGCATAATTTTCGATTCAATAAACCACGAACTTTTGTGTGTTGTCATTTACGTGTGTTACGTCTTTACAGAGATTAGCCTCTGTACCGTGTAAGCATTCTCCGCGACAATATCGGCCAGCGGGAGACGTCGAACGAGTCTATAGTCACTTGTCAGAAAATGACGCGAATTTTGCATGTCTCTAGGCCCTAGTGATACTGAATTACATAAGTCTTATCAGCGTCACCCTTAGAACTCCAGCAGTGTTGAGCTTTCAAACGCAGCCTAGCCAGGAAGTCGAATGAAGGACGTCCTAATTAAATAAATCCACGCTCGGCACGGTGAGGCTGCGGTGAATTGTGATTGGCAGAAGGAAGTTAGGGTATGGCGTGTAAACATGAGCGTATATGTTATGTAGTGTGTGGACAGTCGCGTAGACCCGGCGTGGAGCAGTGTTGTGTTGTTTTACGCGGCGGCGGGAGTTGTGAGGCTGCCACTTTCTAGAGTGTCCGCCCGCCCTGCCGGCCCCTGAACCGGTCTGCCAGCCACGTCATCGCCCTCGGGCCATGCCCCCTCCCCATGTACATTCCTACCACCAACAAAACCACACACCACGTGTTTACGTCACTATGGCCCGCCACAGCGGTACTTCTATAATATCTCCCCCTGCACGACGCTTCTTCTGCCCGTCTTACCTCGCCACTTCCTGGGTGTGCTTGCCCACTTTGATTCCTACTTGATGGAGCCGCGATTTTGTGGCGAAAGTTTTTTTTGCAACAACCTTATGTGCATGTCTGCATCTATCTCTGCTACATGGTCAGTGATTACTCGAGTTACGTCGATTTTGCGGATTATCCTGGCAGCAGCCTAGCTTTCTCAGTCCTATACACGCACCGGCTATAATCCAGTATTCATTGGTAGAGATGATGGTTTATCGTGGGAAAACTTGACTGTTTGCTGGGTATCAACGTTCGTTTAGCTTATCAAAAGCTCGTTGGCCTTTCCCTGTACGTGAAGCTGGTGCCCTATTTGACTGAGCCAATAAGAATCTCAATATTGTAATATTTATTGGTCTGCAGACAGCTACGTAGTGTCAGACGTGTATTTCCCAATCATATATGTGGCAAGAAACTAAAACGTTTTCAAACATATGTTGGCACAAAAAAAATTTCGCGCTGTACCATCATCTTTATTCATTGATAGTAACATGCAAACTTCGAGTTATCATTTTGTAGCAGACTAAACGCCACTTTATTATACATAAGAGCATAACCTGCGATTCAATTGGCCACGTACGTTTGTGTTTTCATTTACATGTGTTACATCTTTACAGAGACTGAAAGTCTTAGCAGAGGCGAGTTGTCAGCGAGAAGACTGGGACTAGCAGTGAAGACGGACAGACAGAGAGAACAAATAAGTTATGTTTAACATGTGAACATATGATTCAATAAATTTCAATTGTGGGTGCAAGTGAAATAACAAATCGCACAAAAAAATCATTCCCTTGAAAAGTAAAAACAATAGTTGTTGACTCTTGGATCGTGCGTCACCTAAGCAAACAAAACTGACGTTTAGGGTATGTGACAAATCTTAAGTACGGCTACATTCAAATTCGTTTTTCGGATTGATACATTATTTTGTGGATTTGGTATTGTTTTGCTCTGTTATGTTTCAATTTTACTATTTTTTTTTAATTATCAGTTAGTTTACTTACTGGTCCCCCGACACACAAATGATTTTAAACTATAATTGTATACTTCTTAACGGACCGTTTTAAGTGATTTTTTTAATTATAAATACCTTTTTTACACATTAATACTTCAATTATCGTAAAAATAAAATAAAATAAGGTAATATTTATTTAATAAAATTTTAAAAGTAATGAAGTACATATTTATCATTTTAAAAAATCGATATTGGTCCATTCGTTTGTTATCTGTCTGTTGCTTCATAGCTACCAGACATAACCGTCAAACTTAGAACGCCACTCCCTTTAGGCCCTGGGGAGGGGGGGGGGTAACCGATGAAGTCCTCACAGAAAATGGTGGAAACAGAATACCGTACTGCTAGTAGTTCACAGAGTACTACATGTCAGATAAGTTGTTGGGATCGGCTGCTGGTGTCGCAGTGACAACACGGTTATTGTTCTCGCCTGCTCGCCTGTGGTCCAGTGTTGCCTCTACTAACTGTGCCATCTTCCCCCTCCTTCCCCTGTATTTTCCCCAGGCTCCGTTTCGCCGGTCATGCTCCTCGATTACGCCGCTGTGCCGGCGTCCCCTCCTCCCCGCCCCCTACAAACTACCGCCGTATTCCTGTGCCTCGGGCGACACACGGGAGGAAAAAAAACAATGTCGCGTCATGGAAAGTTGGCAGGGGAGGGAAGGGGTGCACGTAGGGGGATTGTATTGATTGCTCCCTCCCTTCCACCCTTACATTCCCGCGCTTGGCTTTATTTTTTCTCCTCTCGCTTCACCCCCTTGGCACGATGCTCCGTGGAGCGCGTGTTAACCCCTGCTCCCTCCCTCCCTACGAGACTCTACACCCCCTAGGCGCCGCTTGCGTCTGCCTGGTTGTGACGGGCCGTGCAGACAATCAGTTACCTCCCCTTCCCCTAACCTCCGCTCAGTCTCGCCACCCGCGCTCGTGTTGAGATGCCCGGTTTACCGACCTGCTGCCTGTCTGCATACCTCGTGATCACCGCCGTCTTTTCTGCTTCTATGAAAATAATACGTGATGTGTGTGGTTCGTGTGGTCTGCTTCAGTAAGTTAGAGGTTAGTTTTAATATGTTGTTGTACATGCTAATACATCGATGAACAGAAATGCCGCAGTATTAAGAGGAGTCTCTACTCATGATGTTTTCTGTAATTATCGTAGGTTCCGCGTATACTTGTATTTATGTAAGTAACTCTTTGAGGCATACGGTCTTTCCCCATAAAAGATATAAAAACTATATTTTATGGAAACCGTTAATTCCTGTAGTCCTGTTGTTAGAGATGATAGAATATCGCAAAAGTGTTTTGTGCCAACATAACCTTTGGAAACATTGTAGTTATACTCTTTCATGTAAGTTTTGATCAATTTGACAGCAACTTATGGGCAATATTTTTTAATATTTGTGATTTGTTTGATAATGCAAGACATGTTTAGCTTTAAAATGAATCTGATATGTCCATTTCAGCATTGGCCTGTAAAGTTTATCTTGTGTAATGCCACAAATGACAAACTATTACAAATTACTGCCCATAAGTTGCTGTCAAATTTATCCAAACTAATATGAAATGAATTATAATTGCAACACGTATGATTAGGCGATGCACGCCTGACACAACGTAGTTGTCTGCAGACCAATAACATGCATCACATATTACAATAGCGGGATTCTTATTGGCGCAGTCAAATAGGGCTACAACTCCTCCTACAAGTGAAGGCCAGTCATCTTTTTGTAAGCTGAACGTGCGCTGAAACCCAGCAAACAATGTTTTCCCGCGATAAACCATCTCTCTACATATGGTATGTCACTACAAAGTTAAAAATATATATATACTTGCACACGCGCACACACGCACACACACAGACCGGATGTATCATCTACGAATAGGGCTAGGAATATTTCGCGAGTTCAACAACCAACATGCTAGAATCCATTATCCTGTGTATATCGAAGTCGTACCATTTGTCCATTACCTGCTACTCATTCAGACAGCAGACAATGAACGAATGCATAGGACATTGGATTCTGGCATGCAGGTCATTGAACTCGCGAAATTTTTCTGGACGTTCCTACGAGCCATTACGTGAATTTACGCTGTTGTTTTGCTTGTATTGACATTCTGTTTCTAGCTTTGTTTAGATAGCGCTGTCCAAAGAAAACGTGTCGTCCGGTTTGTCATGTGACGTCCCGATTAATTGCGAAACGCCATTTTGTTCGTCTTCGCAAGTTAAATCGTGTAGACGATATAATTTTATTTGGGCAATCGATAGGGTGGCGGGTATTACGTAGCGACATGTACTTAGAGAATATTAATTGCATTTTACCGTAAATTCAACGTATTATTACAAATCACAAAACAGAATGTCAATACACGCAAAACATCAGCGTAAATGCAGCTGACGACTCACAGGTAGAGCACACGATATTACGCAAAAATAATTCTGCAACAGTTTCAATATATTATGCGCACATATGCAGCCGTGCTTCATGGTCAGCGATTGGCTGTTTTTAACTCTCAGCGTCTAGGGTTTTTACCCGCAAATCACAGACGTGTGGTGTCGCAGTAACCTTGTTCCTGTTGCCGCAGTCAAATGAGCCACGTCTGTGCAATAATACATTCTGCCAGTAAACATGAAGCAAAGCTCAATATGTGCACATATGGCATAGGAACATACTGTTGCAGAATTCTTTTCGCAAAAAATTGTGGGCTCTACCCATAGGTGATGCGCCTGTTGTACAGTCATTTTGGGTAACTTTGTACCGGTCAGGGCAAATTTGTACTACCAGCATAATTTAAAATCAAATGAAGTATTTCAGAATTTAAAAATATGGCTGTGTTATAGATGAATGAATTTGTTTAAGTTTGCATAGTGATTGAATACCCCAATGATATTATGTAAAATAGAATGCATGGTACAATGTTACCTCAAAATGATACAAAGTTACCCCATATGACCATATTGCGTGAAAAAATAATGGTCGTGGCGAAAACCATTGTAAAGAAAACGTCCAAACATATTTGTGATATCTACTCTCGTTTAAGCTTTTACAAAATGGCAAAACAGTGCAAAATGGGGAATGTGGCCTTTAAGAGGCAAGATACGACAGCAATCTCTCTCGTCAAAAATAAGGTCACGTAACGTGAGATATAATTCAGGGAGAGGAAGTAGATAACTGACGTTGACAGACGTGCGTTTTTCTAAAAAGAGGTTTTCTCTTGCCCTCTACATCCTGTGTTCTCGTTAATTGAACTATTCTTCACTTGTCAATCAAACGGCCTTCATTACTTTAATCCCTTTCTATCCCATTGTTCTTACACGGACATTTTTCGTTTTTAAGTCTTTTGATAGTAACTGCACACACAATTCTTAGCTCTCTCTTCCAGGCAGAATGCGGCGTACAGCAGTGATCTAACTTTCCACCATCCATCTTGAGAACTAAGTTGTTTCAAGTTTTGTTGGCCAGTGTTGTGAAGGATGTTGCATTTCCTCTCACTAAACAGCAGGTAGGAAATGGAAGCACATTTCGTACAACTGCAGTTAAGGCGGCCGCCTACCTCAGCTTCAAGTGCGTTGCAGTGTGTTCGTAAACAGGTTTTTTTCTACAAAAATATTCCACGTGTGCCCGTTGTGCCAACGTACGAAAAGAAAACAAACTTCAGACAACGTCGGAACCTCATTTTTGAGACGCCACGTTCAATACGAACACAGTTTCTAAGCCCTCCAACATGACTAAAAACGGTCTTTTCAGACTTCCGTACTTCAAAATGAACTAACTGGATGAATGTGAAACTCAGATTGCGAGCTTGCGCTGAACTTAGTTGCAGACTTTCCACCAATAAATTTATGTGGTCGCCGCTGAGTGTCCCATAGTAAAAACAGTTCGGCGGTGAAATAGAAAGAACATTTAAACCTGAATTAGGCTTTATTTCACAGAATAGATCTGATGTTCTAGTTTACAAGATAGTCATACTTAAAGTTAAACAACAAAGAGAAATTAGTCAAAGATAACTACATTTTCTAGTACATTCACCCCCTCCTAGGTGGTGAAATCTTTAAGATATGAAGGTTGCCTTCTATATCTAGAGCTTCGTCTCAGAAGCTCTGGAGAATCACTGTCCTTAGCTTTTTCTTGTGTAGTTTCAATACAGTCCTCAT
>PNEQ01122492.1:0-17377 GCA_003012365.1 Medauroidea extradentata
TTTATTTGTTTTATAATTTTCATATTTGTACGAGATATGGTTTATTTGATAGACATATATTTGTTACAGTAATGAAGATTTAATCTGGGGGGGGGGGGCAGCTCCCTGTAAAATTTTATTTGTTTTATAATTTTTATATTTGTACGAGATATGGTTTATTTTATAGATATATGTTTGTTACAGTAATGAAAGTTTTCTAGCTTTCGTACTTTTTATATAATGGAAGGTCATGGCCCAAATTGGCATAAAATGGTTTACTACAAGAAAGGAAAACCAACTTATTTACAGAAATGAAATAATTCACAGTGAAGGACAGTGTCGTGAACTACATCGTGATTCGTATAAAAATCACATTTTAATACATTTTGTATTTTTAAAAAGTTGCTGAATTTAAAGAAAATAATTGGCAATTTATGTTTTTTTTTTTAATACAAAAAATGAAAATGAAGTTTTTTATACATGTTCGTGAATTATTTCATTTCTGTAAGTCAATTGGTTTTTCGTTTCTTGTATAAAACCGTTTTATGCAAATTTGGGCTTTAACATGCTACTGTACAAAACTGTGAAGGCTATAAAATTTTCACTACTGTTAAAATAGTCAGAATGCATGTCTAGAAAACAAACCATATCTAATACAAATGTAAAAATGATTAAAACCATTTAAATTGGGTGTGAATTTCTATGAGCTATTTGTGATTGACCATGGGTGTTATGTATCAAATCTTTTATTTTCACATCAGCGATCACTGGCAAAATTTGGTCACATGTTTCTAGCTTAAAACAATTGTTCAGGTATGTACTTATGAAATACAGAGAGTTACAACATTTAATACATCTTCAGACATTGGTAACTTCAATCTACATGTATTAGTTGACCTACGAAATACTAGAGAGCTCAACGAGAACACAACATTGCTTTGTATTCTTGATTTTTTTTTACTCATCACAAAGATCAGTTGGAG
The DNA here is from genome assembly GCA_003012365.1 of Medauroidea extradentata. Lineage (NCBI taxonomy): Eukaryota > Metazoa > Arthropoda > Insecta > Phasmatodea > Phasmatidae > Medauroidea > Medauroidea extradentata. The sequence continues at coordinate 963 of PNEQ01122492.1, forward strand.
ACAGTTGGTGTGTATGTTACATGACGTAGTTTCAAAGGTAAATTGAAACATGGTATTTTTGGAGACTATTATGAATTTTTTTTTTTGGCAACATCATGTCTTGCAAATATACTAAGAATAGCAATTTGCGAAGAAGATAGGGAAATAGAATTTAACGTGTGGTGAAAAGTGAAATCACTGGAGACAAAGTGAGTGGCTTGGATGATGGGGAGTGAATTGAATGTGACCTTTTGTGAGGAACCATGTCAGTGTTTACCTAAAGCAGATTCATAAAACCATGTAAAATCACAATCATGATGTCTGGACTAAGAATTATACCCAGGTTGTCCCGAATGAAGTTTGCCATTTTACCACTGTGCAACCTTGGTCAATAATGTAATTACCTTTGACTCTATGCCGTAAAGTATCAACATTAACTTAAAACAGTTTGTTTACTGTCGCTCGACAGTTCCAAAGTTTCTGTGATAAATATCATTGCATGTTATTTTCAAGAGAGACAGAGAGAGGGGTAGAGAATAACAAACAGAGAGAGAGAAAGATACAGAGAGAGAGAAAGAGACAGAGAGAGAGAAAGAGACAGAGATAGAGAAAGAGACAGAGAGAGAGAAAGAGACAGAGAGAGAGAAAGAGACAGAGGGGAGAGACGGACAGAGACAGAGGAGAGAGACGGACAGAGAGAGAGAGACAGACAGAGAGACAGAGAGAGAGAGACAGACAGAGAGAGAGAGACAGAGTGAGAGAGAGATTTAGGTCAGTGCTTAACATCGAGGTCTTTAGCGCTGGTGATGGGTGATATGATGTGAGAATGGAGTAGCGCCGGAATGAAAGGACGGGGGAAATGGGAGATCTCTGAGAAAACCCCTGACCAGCGGCATCGTCGGGCACGATTCCCACATGCAAAACTACGGGGACTGACCCCGCCAGGAATCGAACCCAGATCGCCTTCGTGGGTGGCGAAAGGTCTGACCATTCGTCCACCGCGGCCTCTTCACAGAGACAAAGAGAGACAGACAAACAGAGAGTCTCAGTGGCAAAGAATGGTCATGTTACAGAAGCGGTATTAAATCCAGTTTATGTGGCATTGTTATGCTTGCCAGACACGACTAATAAATGTGTGTTGTGGTGACATAAGTCACATTACTAGAGCCACTGATTTTTGGTGAAAAGAAAATTTGCAACAACTTGTTTTAGCACCTTACCTGCACTCCTCCAGCTCTACTTCATGGTTATTGGCAGAGTGTATTAGCACAAAGGTGTCGCTCTTTTGACTATGCCAGTCAGTACAAGATTCTTGCGACACTACAGGTCTGTGATTTGCAGGTAGAACTACGAGACACTAAGAGTTAGATACATCCACTCACTGACCATGAAGCATAGCTGTAGATGTGTACATATGGCACTGAAGTAAGCTGGTGCCAAATTCTTTACACCAAACATCAGTGGCTCTATATATTTCTAGAGAATTGCTTACTCCACTCTCACATGATACTGGCTGGAGAGTGTACCTGCTACTACCAGTCTCCACACACAACTAAAAGTTGAGTATAGTCATCGCTCAACACTTTGCCACTAAGAGAGACTAAATGGCTGAAGACCAGCTTCGTCTGTCCTCCTACCCCAATCATGTTGCTGAAGGCCACCAAGAAGACGACTCGTTAGACCAATATGCAGAATGTTAAAAAATTCAATTCCCAAATTGATAGGGAAGTTGGAGACAAATACAATTAAATTTGGCCAAATAACCATGTGTTGGAAACAAATAATTTACGAGTAATGGCTATTCAGGGGTATTGGGTGTGATTTAGAAGACGACGACGGTAACTGTTTACGGTATTTTATTTATTGAGCAATGTCACAATAAACACGGAGGACTTGTACTCTGGCCTGCGCGATCACTGGGCCTCACCACATTGCACTTCATCCTCTGGGGCTACATGAAAACTGTAGTGTATTCTAGCCCTGTCAACTCGGAGGAACAATTAGTTTCACGGATTCTTGCGACGGCCACACACATACAATACACACCATGCATCTTCCAGCGAACACGGGACTCCTTGCTATGTCGATACCGGCTGTGCGCTGAAGTTGATGGTATTTATTAATTTTCATTTTGAACATTTATTGTAGCATAGCATTGATCACAAAAGTAAAGTACTGTGAACAATTACCATTGGAGTGTTCTCAACCTCACCCGATACCCCTCAATACTCATTACTCTTAAGGGCATGGGTCCAAGTTTCTTCGCATTTAACCACATTTATTTTTTAAAACATAAATGGGAGCCGATATCGTAAAATCGCTTTGTAACTTTGTTATGACTGATTTAAACTGCATACTCTAAATTTGTCGAGTCAGAAGACTGCAAAATAGTTGCTAATTAGTTGATTAACGAAATTTACTTTTAATTGATAAATTAGCTATACTCATCATACAGTTTGTCTCGAAAAATTACATTGCATAGTAAAACCAATTTGCAACAAAGTTACGAAGCAATTTTACGATATCGACCCTCGTATGGGTTTTAAAAAATAATTCTCTCGAAAGCCGAGAAACTCGGGCCCAAGCCCTTAAACTGTTTGTTTCCGACACATGGTTATCTGGTGAAATATATTTGTGTTTGTCTCCATCTTCCCCATTACTATGGGCATTGAATTTTTGAACACTCTATATAGACACACAGGAATTTTGCTGTTTCAACGATCTGCCAGCTGGACTTTCCACATTCCGGCGTAAACTCTGTCTTCCGCAGCTTGTTCTTTGGTTTCTGCTTCATTGAATGGCCAATGTTGTGCCTGACAATGTAGTGCGGCAGTCCATGGGTGTTTTTATACAGATTTGATGTTGGTTCGGACACGTTTTCATAGACAGTAGCCCAATCGTTAAGTAATGCACATGTATGGGAGTTGAAAAATCTGACATCTCCTCAAATGAATTCGTGAAATTTCGAGGTTTCTACCAATACAACACTACACATGACCATGCTTCGCAACTGGGACACACACACTCTCTCTCTTTTTTTTTTGTAAATAACATGCAATTTACGTCTGTGTATTTTGAGACATAGTAAACAAAGATATTGACGTTAATCAAAGAGGATTGCCGAACTTGGATTCAAGATAACCCGGGTTCGATTCCCGGTCCAGGAATCATGACTTTGATTTTACATAGATTTCTGAAGCCACTCCAGCAAATGTGACAGGTCACTGTCGATTCACTCCCCATCGTTCGCGCCACTCATTTCGTCTCCGGTGACCTTACTTTTGACCAGTTGTTAAGCTCTATTTTCCAACCTTCATCACTGATTGTTATCTAAGTATATTTGTAAATCATGGCCCAGTGCCATGGAACCATCCCGTCAGGAAGCAGGTCGGGTATGTAACCCGGGTGCGCCACAGGCTGGACTGGTACTCACCAGTGATCGCGTCATGACGGACCGCCGTGCCTGGCTGCGACGAGCGACTACGAGGACGCCTTCACCCCGATATACCGCGCGGCAACTGGACGGCCACCCCGCCGGACCGAGGGACGTCTTCCCAGGCGACCCACTTCCCCCTCGACGTGTCTCGCACTCTCTCCCTCCTAGTTTCTACTGTGTACCGTTGTTCGACCGCCGCCTGCCATTATCCCGGCGAGCGTCTCGCCTCTCCTGCCCGCGGCGTGGAGAGCCTGCCCGGACCTTTCTCCAGCCCTCCCCTGCTGCTCTTCTTCATTGTAGCCTCCGACCCTCCGTGCGTCGTCGCGCGGCTCTACCGGAACATGGAGGTCGTGCCTTCTGGACTGGAATCTCGCCCGCCGGGTTCTGTTCCGCAGTCCAGCGCGTGCCATTACCCCCGGTCAACCACCCCCCCCCCTTGCCCCGCCAACATTCCTTCAGATGCAACGTCTGTGCAAGGCCACTTTATGGGATTGTAAAGCCTCTGCAACATAAACCTTAGGCGACTCCCCCCTCCCCAAATTGTTTTAGATGCATTGGTAATGTGCTCTCGTTGGCCCTAATACTTTCCTGATGTGTTGGCTGTATTGTGATATATCTGACCTCTGCAATGAATGACATATTTACAGAGACTTTATACTTGTAATAGTGTTTACAGGAACCATCACGGTGGGAACTTAATAAAAGCGCCTATTATTTATATTTTGTAATCCAACGAGTGGCAACCCCTAGAATATGAGGTCCAAGGTAAATGCCTCTTTTGCCCCTCCTTCCCTTCCTCCGTAGATGTGGCCCTGCGTCTGTGCAGGTGACCAATACTGCTAGAGTGCGTCGGCCCTTCAGTTTCAGGCCGTGTCATTCTCCATACAGAATCTTTCATTTCTTCTTGTTTCAATAGTTCATTCATATATATATATATATATATATATATATATATATATATATATATATATATATATATATATATATTACTATAGGGTCTTGGTGAAGTGTATGCGTGTAGATGTGTAACAATTTAATTTGCACAAAGTGCAAAAAAAATTCCTGGGTTGTGTAGTTTTAACTTTATTCCGGTATATAAATTTCGGGGAGAATTATCTGATTTCTGCCAGTGGATATGTTTACATTGTTACAAGTGTAGCAAAAATTTACATGTGGGTAATTCTCTGAGCTCTTTGGGATAGAGGTCTTATAATTAGGAATAAAATAGTTTAATTAAGTTCTTGATTTACTAGCTCACAAAGCTTACAAAAATTCACAAAAAGTAATAAATTATAACTTTCACAGCACTCTTATTATGCACTCAATTACTACTGCGCCACAGTAACGTTAATTAACTTTGACAATGAAGAACAACAATGCTTACGATTAATTAAAGACTACAAAGCACAATAAAAATACAGACTTTGAAATAGTGACAATGTTCAACCTTAACAGTCCGAAGTGGTGATGGCTCACCATGGTCTGCGCAGCACCCCGAGTGTACCACTGTCTTCACTCTTGATGTCTTCGATTCGACTCCCGTCGCGCACCTCCTTGTCGTCCGTCGACCCGCAGCAGCTGTCCTCTTATTTCGCCCAACACTGCTCCGAAGGCATGTGCCTGCAGCTTCGCAGTAGACTCTGACGTCACCAAGATGTCTTCACCTGTCTCTCTCCACAGGCATAGCACCTCCTTCCCCACATCTGTTGATTCGGGGCTTATATAGAGGCCAAATTCAGGGGATTCGCCGAATTACAGGGGTCTAAAAATATACATTATATCATGCTTGGGACGTGACTTGAGTCTCGTAGGCGGGAACTTTGCATGCTAGTTCAGCGCTTGGCTCGTTGAGGCGACGCGGCATTTGATGCGCGCTTTTAGGTCGACCTTACTGCTTCGTCGCCTTTGAGCCTCTCACGCGCTGGTAGGCGGCGCCCTTAAGAGTGAGACTGTATTTAAAATAAACGATAGCCAATATTGATTCAAAACCTTCAGTATTATACACAGCATGTTGGAGCCTAGCAAACAATGAACTTTTCACGAGATTTTCCAGTGTCTCTAAGCAGGATTGAAATTCACTGAAGGTGGTAATTTAGGGTTCCGTTTGCCTTCTGCTTAAGGGTGCTCAAGTGCGATAAAATAATAATTTTATATCTTTATTAAATAGTGTTAGTTTTGTAGACAATACTTGTGAGTACAATTTCCTCTTATAAAACAATTTTTGCTCTCATAGTTTTATCATAACGGTGCGACAAAGTCAAAATTTGCTTGTTCTGCTGCCATGCAAATAGTGACAACCAACTGACCTACTTGGATAAAATAATTCGCTGTAGTATTACATCCCATGAGCTATGCAATTAAGTATTTAAAAGACCATAACGTAATTTTTTGAATTAAAAAAAAATCACAAATTTACAGGAAAAAAAGTTGAAAATTCAGAATTTTTTTAAAACACAAAGACAGTTCCCGGAATTTTTAAAATGGTTTTATTGTATAGCCAGTGGCATGTTATTTCACTGTGAATTATTTCACTTACGTAAGTCAATTGCTTTTCACTATTTGCGTGGCAGCAGAACATGCAAATTTTGACTTTGACGCGCCGTTATGAGAAAACTATGCGAGTTAAAAATATGTTGTAAGAGGAAACTGTACTCACAAGTATCGTCTACAAAATTAACACTATTTCAAATAAATATTAAAATTATTATTTTATCGCACTTGATCACCATTAAGGGCGTGGGTATTTGCAGGCTGTAAGGCCGGTTCTTGATTACTAATCACTTGCCTCATGGAGCTGAACTGGGCGTGCGTCGGCGTCACGCCTGAACGTAGCGTGACCGTGTATTTTAATGGACGAACAGTAATGATGAATATCCGATGCGTGCCTAATCTTTCTCATACAGGAAGTTGTAAAATTTCGCGCCAATATTGTGGTGAAACAATACTCGCATCTAGAGGAACACACAATGGTGTATGGACGCATGTCCGTAAACGCCCTCTGCACTACAGTTCACAATTACATGACGCATGGGGGGAGGGGTACACAGGGGGCACGTGCCCCCCCCCCCCACACTTCAAAATAGCTAAACATGTTTTTCTTTTAAAAATTTTCTTTGCGTTTGCGATTTTAATATACACAAACATTGACAATTTTGTGTGAACTAGTAATACGAATGTACCTATGTATCTATCTTCAAAAAAGAAAGCGTATAATACTCTGCACAAAGTGAATTATGCATTATGATAATTTCTGTAAAATAATCACGTATTTTAATTTCCTTTACAAATTGTTAATTATATTTCTAGCCAATTTCTTGTATTAAAATATAACAATAATTATACGTTTCCAAGCAAGTTCTTATAAATTTACACATTTTATTTGTAATTTTGCAAAAAAAAAAAAAAATTAGGAGATGTGCCCCCTCCCCGACCCCATTCCCACCACCTCGCCAAAACTTAAAAGTCGCCCTGCGCCTCGCGCGGGATGGATCATGTTGCTGTGGAATGTAAGAAACTTCCCAGGGATTCGTCATCGTATCCGGCGTTCGGTGCGTAGGCGGATCGATTCATGTGTTCGTCTTGATGGTGGCCATTTTGACAATTTTCTTCAAGTCTCGACTGTGCCGACTAATGAATCTACACGTTTCTAACAACTTTCAAAGTTGTTTGTACTGTTAATGGGTTAGTGGCTTAGTGTGCGGTATAGTGGACCGTGTAAAGGACTGTTGGGATGGCATTCCTCAGCAACATGATCCTGTCTGCGCGCTGTGAGACATACGTCATGTAATTGTGAACTGTATTGCAGAAGCAGTGCATTTTCCGACCTATGTCCGTATAACATTATGTGTTTATCCAGATGTATTGTTTCTCTAAAATATTGACACGCGATATCATATTTGAGTTTATAAAGATTACTCTGAAAATGCACTCTGTGCTATTTGTTTAAATTATTTTATTGGGCGTTACGTCTCGTTTGCAGCGAGGTCATTAGAGACCGTTACAACTTTACACACGGACAGGAATTAGGAAAGTAGTCGGTCAGTATGTATTTTAAATTAAGGGACCATTCCAGCTACACTGAGCCATATTTGTTCTTCCAGATTACACAATAGAACTGGAAATAGACAATAGAACTGGAAATAGACAATGGAAATGTACAGTGGTGCTTGTAACGAAGATTGAACGTTATTCGTAAACGTTCATATTATTTAGATACGTGAAGTGATTTTTAAATATAACTGTATTTTCGTGACGTGCTGGCACAGACTTAGTCGGGGCCGCAGTGGCCGTATGGTCAGACCATTCTTCTCCCACCAAGGCGATCCGGGTTCGTTTCCCGGCGGGGTCGGTCCCCGGATTTTCGCATGTGGGAATCGTGCCGGACGATGTCGTTGGTCGGCGGGTTTTCTCGGGGTCTCCCGCTTCTTCCGCCTTGTCAGTGGCCCGTGACATGTACGTTTTAGAGTGAATTTTTTTCATGACCCTATGCTCATTGGTCTGTGCGGCTTGAAGGAACCAAAAACATGCAAATTTTCACTTTGAAGAGCTATTATGGGGAAAGTAAACTGGCTGACCTATTTTTTTTTTTTTGTTAAAGGAAACTGTTCTCCCAAGTAACGTCTGCAAAACTAACGCTATTTTATACAAATTTAAAATAAAAAAAATTCCTCACTTGGACGTCTTTTAACTGAAATAAAATAAAGTAAATTCAACATTCTGATTTTATTCGCAAAAACAAAAATCTCTATAGTCACGAAATCTCTGTAAACTGTAAATTAAAAGAGAGAGGGAGAGAGGGAGAGAGAGAGAGAAAGAGAGAGAAAGAGAGAGAGAGAGAGAAAAAAGAAAATACTACGAAGAAAAAATTATCTTGTCCCTCTTACGTACACCGGCGCATTTAACTGCGGAAATTGTCCCTTGCGTACCTAATAACTGGAGGAGCTTTCTAACCCATAGTAGGGCCAACTGAAGAGGTTCGTGCAGTTTCCACGGCGATGTCTCGTGATGGCGCATGCCTGACCTCTAGACAAGCGAGAGAATAGCGCGCATGAAGCACTCCAGCAGGACGTGATTGGTGCGTGTGACCTTGTGACATAGTTACTACCGTGGCTGGCCTCGTAACTGTAAGGTGCCCTATGTTACTACGGTGACGATACTTAAGAGTACTGTGTACTGGTTTGAAATTTCCGTGCTTGACGCGCGGGAACAGCTGAGAGTGGTACTATGGCTCTTATCACTCAGCTGTTCCCGCGCGTCAAACACGGAGTTTTCAAAAAGTGGCATCGGTAGTTTCAAGGCTTTTTTACGCGATACCGCCGAGCTTATTATTATTGTTGCTATCTACGAAAAGAACACACAAATACGTTCATCCAGGGGGCCGATTAAATATCGCTACCTGCTATTTGCTCCGACCCAGCGCAACGCAAGTGCAGAGCAAGTTAAACGGGTCCTCTATGGCATTACATGAGACGTAGAGAGAGACATAGATAAAGAGATATAGGGAAGGAGACAGAGAGAGACAAAGAGAGATCCAAAGAGAACGACAGAGAGAGAGCGAAGAGAGACAGAGAGAGACAGTCGGAAAGTCAGAGAGAGAAAGAGAAATACAGACAGAGAGACACAGAGAGAGACAAGAGAGAGTCAAGAGATCTATAGATACGGCCCTTAGGGCCGTATCTATAAACGGCTTTCGAATGACAACCAACTGCTCACCAATGCTTTCTCTATGGGGGTATCAGTTGGTTATTCGAAAGAGGTTTATAATATATAATATCGGCCCTCAAGTGTTGCATTACGCACTCCGCGCCGCGACCGACGCGCTATTGTGGATCTGCCGATACACGAATTTTTCTCACATTTGCTACCAAAACATCAGCTAAAGCAATGTCTCGGTTATTTGTAACAAAATAAAAATTAAACTTGAATCCTAGTTGGCCGGGCCAAGCGATGTGAAGGTGAAGGTGTGTATTGGCACGTTGTCGACTGACCTAACTAAAAGCTCACGTTAAATTTGTAGTTCCGGGTCGACGTGGAGAAAGGACGAGAAGCCAGAGGTAAGTGCGGATACGTGGAGATGACGGAGACGGATAAGAAAATTGGAGCATCGTAAGAAAAGTCTTTATCCCCTCTCTTAGCCCGTTCCTCCTACTCCGAGGAATCGTCCGCCAGCCCGCCGCTACCGAGTATTATATCGAAGCATCTGTAACACTGTCGGATATTTCCCTCACATTGTTAGTCAGTTTTGATGGTTTTGACGTCACAAAATTATCACTTTCACGGACATGTGTATTGGAAGAGGTTTGATTACTTATGATTCCATCCATTATACGAGAATATTGGACTTATTCTAGAATATCGTCTTGGCTCGCTACTAGTCTATACATATGTAACTAATTATTCATTGTAAATGATTGTACCATACTTCATTTGGCAATGAAACCGACATAACTTGACGTTAGCAAAGACAGACGAGCTCCATTAAAGTAATAGACAGTGTGACAATTCTTGTGACATATTTGTAGTAGGCCCTAAACGACCAATCTTATTTGACGGAATATCTGGTGATCATATTTCTTCAGGTATTCCACTACAGATTTTGTCAGAATTAGTCTGTGGCAATAGTTTGAAAGTGCGCATGGGTTTAGGGGCGTTCAAGTGGCCAAAAACAATAATTTTATATTTTAAAAAATTATTGAAATTTGAAAATTTTCTACTTTTAGTAGTTCTTTTGAAATACATTATTAATTTGTAATGCTTTTTTATATACTTCAAGCTGTAGTCCGCGACATGTAGGTTCAATGTTAATTATTTCATGTCGTGTTAATTGGCCTTCGCGATGTGCTTGACGTAAAGACATGGAGATTTTAACTTTAAAATCCCACAATGGGTAAACTGACTGATGTTTGTTTTATGTAAGAGGAAAATGTACGTCAAAGTAAAATATACAAAACAAAACTAACAGTATTTGATACAAATATAAACTTATGAGTTCTTCTCACTGGAGCAATGTTAAGGTGGCCACCCAGATGAAAATTTTTGTGCGTTCGAGGCTTAGAAAAAAAAAAGAGAAAAAAAAAACTGTAAGGGCGACAGCACGCCTCACGCCTCTCCCTAGCTTCTAGACGCAAGTGGTGGCCATATCATTTTATGACGTCATATTAAACATAAAGGAGTATTGTGCCTGGCTAAACCGTTAAAAATAATTTACGCCGAGCTTTACATAAAAAAAAATTCCCGTTTTCTCAATTGTTGGCTGCTAGAAAATATGTTTTAATGAGTAGCGGTGAACTTAAACTGTGTATATACTCGTGAAACGTTCTTTGAATGATATTTTTAAGCAGATGTCTCTCATGTGCGATGAACAGTTTTCGAATAATCTGGTAACGGTCGAAGCTGTACACACCTCTCGTTGGCCTGGTCATACGGCCACCTTAAGGGCGCAGTTCACCTCTGTTTTCAACGTCTTTTTATTTTTATATTTGTACCAGATATTTTTTTCTTATTTTAGACATAAATTGTGACTAAATCTTCCCCTTCGAAAATTATTGTATCTCTCATAGTTTCGCGTAATGAGTAGTAAACGTCAAAATTTGCACTTTACTGTTTTATGTACTCCACTAAAATCAACTGACTTACCAAACCGAAAAAAATTCACAGTGTATAACAATGTTGTAGGCTATGAAATGACACATATAAAAAAAATGAATATATTTGTATTTAAATAAAATGCTGGATTTTGAGATGAAAAATTTAAAAATTATTATTTTTTAATTCAAAAATTTATTAATTTTAGTTTTTATGTATGTCAAATCATAGACTACAACATTATTATACACTGTGAATTTTTTTCGGTTTGGTAAGCCAGTTGGTTTTAAAGGAGTACATAAAACCGTAAAGTGCAAATTTTGACGTTTACGACTCGCTACGCAAAAACTACGAGAGATACAACAATTTTCTAAGCGGAAGATTTAGTCACAATTTATGTATAAAATAAGAAAAAAATATTTGCTACAAATATAAAAATAATAAAAAGACGTTGAAAACTGAGGTGAACCACGCCCTTAGGCACCTGCCTACTGACCACGTGTTGGTGTGAGTGAGGCATGACGCCAAGGGCGATGTTGACCGGCTCATCTGGTGCGGTATCGCCTCTAGCACAAGACACTGTAATGGCATGCAGTGGTGTAGATCACTCGCCTGACTGACACTTTCAGTGGTCACCCCATATTTTTATTGGTGGGAAGTTTTAAACTAAGTCCATTGCATGTTTCTAGTGTATCTACACACGAATTCCGTGAGTAGTTTTTCAGATATAACAGGCTGAAAAGCGGTTTTTAGCAATTTTTGAGGTGCTCCTAAATGTTATTTCTAATCGACGTGATGCTTTGAAACCACCCTACCGTCATCGTTTGAAGTGTATTTTCTACTCGTACATTGACACAATGGACATATGTGGAATAGTTTAGTAAAAACCGTATTTACGAGCACGTTGCACACATTTTAAACGCGTCGGAGGCGAGGCCCTTTATGCTCTGTTGTAATCTAGGTCACCAAGTCTTACTCCTCGCTACAAGGTTGCGTGTTCGTCAGAGTAGTTAGGAATATTCGTCGTCCTCTATTCTGCCGGAAGGCGTGAAAGCAGGCGCCTAACAAAGTACCGGTTAAATCATCTCTATATATTAGGAGAAGACATGATTAATGCGTCAGTTTTATTATGTACTAAGAATAAGGTCAAGTTTGTAAAGACGCGCAGTGGTTTTGAATCAAGTGGTCTGGGACGCAATAATAATACTGCGCTTTCTTTAACCGCTGTAAAGTACAATTATAATTTTGCTTCACACACTTCAGGTAGCACAATTTTTTTAGTATAATATTATGGAGTAGTATACAGAATTGTCGTACTTGATTCGGAAAATTCACGTACAGGATACAGGAAAAACTATCAAGATTACACGATTTTAACGAGAGAATAATAAATGCGACAAATTGTTACGTCGGTAATGTCCGCCCCGAATGTGTAATATAGTGGAGAAGTAACAAGGGGAATAGTGCGATGGTGTATAAATACCATTGCTAATAGCTAGGGACTGGACAATTTCGCTAATTCAATGACCTGTAGGCTAGAATCCATTGTACTATGCATACTCAAGCTCCAACTATTCGTTCATTGTCTGTTGTTCCACTGATTAGCAGTTAGTTGACTAATAGTTGAGACGTGAGTATGCATAGTACAATGGATTCTAGCCTGCAGGTCATTGAATTAGCGAAATCTTCCAGTCCGCACTAATAGCTTGAGAAAGGAATATTTCACATTTCCACTGACTTGCATGGTAGACTCCACTGACCTGTGTGTTCCCAAATCACAACCATTTGTCCATTAGCTTCTTCACGCTAAAACAGCAGGCAATGAACGAATACACGGAGCTTGATATGCATAGGACACCAAATTCTATCATACGGATCATTGAGCTCCTTTCCCTACTAATAGCACGACATTACTATATCGAGTGTATATATGCTGTGTCATATGTTGTAAATTGAATATGTACTGTTAAATCAAATGTGATTCGACATTTTATATTGCATATACTATATTTAATTTTCTCGTGTATATAACTGTACATTCGTTTGGGGCAACTTTGTACCGGTCAGGGCAACTTTGTATCACCACCTTAGTTTAATTACATGTCTAAGATTCTGATGTATAAAACACAACACTAGAAGCATGTGTCGGACTATACTACAAACTTTATAAAACTAAATTTGTAGGATCGCCAAACAAAGGCATAGAAGGAATAGTAAAAGGAAACTATTGCACGCCAGTTTTACGCGCTTTGATGTAGAAGCGAAGTGATTACCGTTGACTGTAGCTATAGGTGAACCTTATCGCTTCAATCTCTCCGCACGTCAAATGCAGATAATTTACATCCGGTACATAGACTTCTTAAGAGGGCGTCAACGCTAAGAGCATTAATCTATATCTGTAGGTTTCGTGAAGCCAATTTGCTAAAGTTAAACAATAGCAGTCTTAGACAATAGTTTTAGCCAACGTTTTAAACAAAATTGTTTCCAGTGTTACGAACTTCTGAGGCACAATCTCTGACGCCGGAACCTCGTGCATTTAACTGTGGCGCAAAAGATAACGCGTAACGAATGAGTAATTCTGAATAAATATTTACTCATAAAGTTGGCAAATACCATTATCTAGGATTGTCGTTGAGTATTTTATCCATATTGGCTTCGAAGAAAGCGTAGGAATCAATTCATGTTTTCAGCATTCTTAAGCCCACGGGTTCCTCATAACTTCTTTTAATTTTGGGTAATTATTGACTTTAAGAAAATTTACTTAAGTCTATCATCAACCAAAATTATACAAAGTTATGCTTTGAAAAAAAAAAATGGGCTACATAGTCCAAACAATTTCCATATGTAATGGTTTTGCGAGATCTACTTCCTTTCAGTTTTTAAAAATTAAACTCGCAAAAAAAGCATAAATAGGAGCCCGCCAGTGTTTTTAAGGGCGTGGTTCACCTCAGTTTTCAACGTCTTTTTTTATATTTTTATATTTGTACCAAATATTTTTTTCTTATTTTAGACATAATTTGTGATTAAATCTTACTCTTACGAAGTTTGTGTATCTCTCGTAGTTTCTGCGTAATGAGTCGCAAACGTCAAAATTTGCACTTTACAGTTTTATGTACGCCACTTAAACCAACTGACGTATCAAACCTAAAAAAATTACAGTGTATAACAATGTTGTAGGCTACGATTTGACATATAAATACAAAAAATAAAATATTTTTGTATTATTAAAAAATTCTGAATTTCGAAATGAAAATTTAAACATTTCAACACTTTTTTAAAATTAGAAAAATATTTTGTCTTTGTTTTTATATGTGTCAAATCATAGCCTACAACATTGTTAAATACTGTGAATTTTTTCGGTGTGGTATGACAATTTGTTTTAGTGGCGTACATGAAACCATAAAGTGCAAATTTTGACGTTTACGACTCATTACGCAGAAACTACAAGAGATACAAAAATTTCCTATGAGGAAGATTTTGTCACAATTTATGTTTAAAATAAGAAAAATAAATATCTGGTACAAATATAAAAATAAAAAAGACGTTGAAAACTGAGGTGAACCGCGTACGATTTCAGTCGCCATATTGAATCATTTTATTTCTCGCTTTTTAGAAATTCCACGAAAAAAAATGTTAAATGTGCGATTATACCGCAAATTCTGTTTACCTTGTGCTACAGCACATACATTGCGATTTAGCTGTTAACGTAAAATTACGCCGCAATGTGTGTGGCACATTTTTTATATTAATAATTTGCCCGACAAATTGCGACCTAACTATACATTACTAGCTCAAAGGCCGTGGATATAGTGTAGCGTAAAATAAATAGAATTTGCTGTACAGTTGCCGATTTAACATTTTTCTTCTCGGAATTCAAAAGGTGACAAATAGTAAAATTCAGTATGACGACTGAAGCTGAGCCTTAAAACCAATACGTTGTTTAATTTTATGAGCGTAGCCCGTGTTGTAATCGTAAATATGTCTTTCAAGAACATGGCAGTATTTGCTGTCCGTAGCACGGTCGTAGAAGAACAGGTCTGGACACTCGCCTATCTAACAATGTATTTTGCTTGACCCCCTTGTTGTTTGGCTGTAGTTCAAGTTACCGAGAATGTCGCACTTTTTGGCGCTGTTTTCCGGGCGGTCGGACCCAAACTCCGTCCACTTTTTTCCATTGTTAAATTTATAAAGTAAATAAAGATTGCTGGAGCCTTTTCTTAAATTTGTGAGCGAAGAAAGTATTTCATAAATTGATAAAAAATACGTTTTGATAAATTGTTTATCTTAGTGGAAAGGAAGTGGGCGGAGTTTAGTCCGACCGCCCTAACAACAGCGCCAATAAAACACAATATTCTCGGCAACTTGGTGAACTACAGCCAAACAACAAGTGGGTCAAGTTTCCAGGCGAGTGTCCAGACCTGTTCTTCTACGACCGTGGTCCGTAGTAAACAATTATGTTTATTAAATTCTCACACGTCACGGCACTTAAATAAAAGTGAATCTTGCTGTCGTGAGCAGCCCTCGTGCAAGCCACAATGTCACGGTGAGGTTGGCGTCAAGGTCGCGCGGTTGAGGTAAGTTTCACTACTCGGGAATGTTCGGCCACAAGCACAGCGCACGATGTCTGTGGTTAGTACGCGTTTCCTGCCGATAAATATCTCTAACAGTCCGCGCTACCATGCGCTTCAATCTGTTGTATTGTTAGAGGGGGGGGGAGGAAGTATTTTTTAACGAAACTATTCGATATGTGTCAATACACGAAAAGCAAACACACTTCGGACAAAGACGGAATGTAAATATTAAGGCACCATACCATGGGACTCTCCGGTAAGTAAATTTAGGGGGGGGGGGGGACATGGGACGTAAATATGTTTGGCGAATAGAAATAAAAATATCCTAATAGAATGTTTAATAAATAAATTTGTCTTTCAAACAGGTTGATCACTGAAATAATTATCCTTTACTTGTATTAGTATTCAAGTTAACAATATATAAATAACACACAATACCTTCACTTGAACATCAATATGTCCCTGTGTCCTCTCCACCCCGGCAGAGAGGCCCAAGTGCCATACTCATCAGAAACACCGTTCATAAGCCATCCAACATAGGCGAACGGTCTTTTCAAACTTCTGCACTTCAGAATGTACTAACCGGGCGTATGTGAAACTGCGATAGGAACGTGCAGTGAACTTTCCTAAGACTTTCCAACAATACAATTATATTGTTGCGTGCCATGTTCCTGGAGGCCAGTGGTCGGCGGCTGTTTCGTAACACCTTGAGGGCTGGCCGATGACTCAAAGCCCGGGTGGCTCATAGTGGGAAAACCGCCGACACTACGTCATAGATACCTGTCCCAACTGCGCCTTAACCCTTCGAGGGCTGCCGACGTGACTGCCAGCACATCCGAAACATG
>PNEQ01122494.1:0-19343 GCA_003012365.1 Medauroidea extradentata
AGGTTCATTTTGGTTAAAATTATTAATAAATTTCACATCTGAATTCTATACTAAATGGTTGTTAAACGTAAGTTTTTTAGTACGTCACTTCCAGTAGAGTCAACACAACACCTTTACGTATATATATGAAAGTTTATTTTACTCCACACGTAAAAGTGAAAATAAGCAGTGAAATGTAATATACTTTAGTATACTACACAAATCACCTTAAAATGTTATTGTGTGCGATTAAAAGCATAGGGTATACGAATTAATTGAACTAAGTAGTTGGATCCAACAAAAAAAATATCGTACTCGCCCTTATAATGTAGGCTATAGATTGCAGTTTTTTCAATGTGTTTGTACACAAGATGTTTACTGCAACCTGAATTGGAGGTTGGATGCTATCGTATTAAGCTGGGCACGTCTTAATATAAAAATATGTACTTTTATTGGATCTCTCTAGGACCACTGCTATCGTGCAAAACGTACTCTTATGTTAAAGCTGTAGCAGTGCCTTCTAGGACAGACTATACTTCCCGACACGAAGCTGACAGCATGATTTCTAATAAGATGTCGTACCCGTAACAATTTACGGCATGAACATAGTTTGTTGTAGTAGATTTAAAAACTGTAAATTACTGTCTGTTCCTTTTTTGTAAGATTTAGTCTCTCCAGAAACTCAGGATTATTCATCTACAGTAGCGCATATTAAATGCAACACCTTAGTTCGTCATACACCTCCACTAATAGTTTTAATACCTAATTAGTTCTTGTTTGTCAATGTCTGCCTGTTATTTGTCCAGTTAATAAAAAAAAAAAAACAGAACTAATGGCACTGACAGCTGTATCCCAGCAACAATGTGGAGTACGTTTTTTTTTTTTGAAGTGGGTGTTCAGGGATTGAAAACTGCAATATATTTCCATCCAGTGTAAAGACCAAACCATCAAAGCATCTTCATAAAAATAGTTATGTACTAGTGAAGTTGATTGATAAAATAATTTAAAAATCAATTAAAAATTGTAAGGGGCATAGGCAATGTCAATACAGTATTTACTCCTTTCATTTTAAGTGATATTGGTAATCGAGGGCTTTTACACGGTCTTTTTAGCGTCGTGTAACATTCACATAGCTGTGTTTACTATTCACTTGAATATATCATAACTTAATTTTTTGATTCTCACTAGTTACAGCATAGCGTGTGGATTTGTTTCGAATAAACGTCTAAATGTTACATAATTAATTATTAACTATAAATTTGACTATAAACTGTAAATGTGCAGACTAATAGGGAGCAATATCTTGGAACCCGTTACGGGAAACTCCAACTCCTTCTGTACACTGTTAAAAATTTCCGTAAATTCACGGAAATATTTGCAGAAAAGTACAGTATTTGTACGGAAATGGCCTCCGTAATTTTTTTTTTACGGTGGTTTGTCCGTATTGCAAGTTTACGAATGTTTGACCGTAACTTTTCATAAATTCATGGAAATATGTTTCTACAATTTTAAAGCATATCTTGTGTTTCTTTACAAAATTCTGGCATTAGTGATCACTATGACGCCTAGAGTTAATGTGCATGCAAACTGGTGCGAAACGAAGAAAAGAGATGCGGAGCGAGGCAAGGTCTATACAGTAATATATATTTCTCATAATGGCACTGATGATGTTCTGTAAAATCAGGATGTGAAAAATAAATTTTGTCTCTTAAAAACTTGGTCTCTTACCACTGCGTGAATCTCGCTCACAGACTATATTGTCGCTGTGGTACATTGATTAGAGTGTCTGCCTGATAAATGACATGCCAAGTTATCAAGAATAGTAACAAATAATATATATATAATAATAATAAATATGTCTGGAAAATTGAGTGCCAGTAATTAAAAGAAGTTTATTATTTTTGTGAGAAAAACGTATTCGCCGTAATTTTACCGAGGGTTCCGTAACGAAGCAAAACTGAATGTCCGTTATTTTATGAAGATTTCTGGATATTTTTTGCCAGTATTTTTCCGTAATTTCTCGGAAATTTTTTCTAACAATGTAGCTACCTGGAAGCGAACATATCATGAGATAGGCACTGTACATCAACTTATTTGGTAACAGAAGAAAGTATACTGGCAGGTTTATTCGTACACTCTGAAAATGCAAATGTATCTGAAAATTGTAAGGTGGTACATTTTTAACTTGTAAGATAATTGAGCTTCACGTTTTGTCGACAGAGAGGTTGTCAGAGACTGTGACACACAACGTGGTACAATGACAAGAGCTGGGAGAGGAGTTGGCCACTCTGTAAAAATGTTTGTGTACTTTTACAAAGAAAATCGTTGGAAACTCAGTTGCCAAATGAATTTCTTGTAAGACTACAATGGTTGTCCTTGTAATAAAATACAAAATGTATGTTTGTAAAATTACAAAGAATAGGCTTGTAGTTGCACTTTCAATAAAGGAAAAATAATTTAAATACTTGAATAACAGTTAATCTATTTATCAAATAACTTTTGAATGGATGCCGTTTACATGAAATTATTTTGAAAATAAAAATAAAATAAATCTGGAGGTGCTAAGTTTCGAACCATTCTCTCCGCGCTTAGCTTTCACGCATTTAACCCTTTTTTATTATTAGTATACAAACAATATACAAAACTCAAAATGGGACATGCACTTCTGAAAGCGCCAGCATAAAAAAATAGTAAATAGGCGAACAGCGCACGGCGTACAACCGACCACAAGACAGGGCCCTGCTGACAATTATTTGTTACCAAGCACTCAAACCCCTCTGTTCATACACTGATACGCGTTAGAGAGCGGGCAACGCACGGCGTACACACAGCATAGGAAGTAAGGCAGAAATTCACAAGATAGAACGTATCAAAAACAGAATACATAATATTCACCGTAGAAAATGCCGCAATGTGCCGCACCTGGCCATATTCCACCGATCTTGTCGCAGAGTTTGCACAAAGTCTTGTAGTGTAGCCAGAGCACTGATGTTCACATGAAAGGCAATAGCGTGGAGGATAAACCAGGTCGCAGCTCTACGCTTGATGGCGGGGAATGTATAGAAGTCGCAGTAGAGGAAGCGACTGTCACCTTCTTCATCGTGCAGTATTCGACGCACTTGGATCCGGCACCATCGCCATATAGGAGCGGCATACGTACAGGAAATCACTCTGTGAAATTCAGTTTCTATAGCCCCACACAATGCACAGGTAGGGTCATCAGTCAGTCTGATTTCATACTTCCGTTTTCGTGTGGAGACAATATAATTTTAAAAACGATAGGCTACCGAACGTAAATCCGACGCAATGTTTTTGTCTCCAATTGCTCACCAAGTTCTTTGCCAACGGATATTTGGAGATTTAATGACAAATGCTGGGACGGCCGATATAGTGGTCTTTACTCGCTAGTAGAATCGTTTAGCAGAAGCTTCAGTTCCCTAGACCACTGAGACTTTTTTTTTGTCCTACTTAGTCTTTATTTATTTGTATACATTGAATGTACAGATCACTAATAATTTTCTCTTTTAAACTACGCAATTATTATAAATATTCACTTTATTACAGAAAAATGCTTTCCTAAGGTTGTGATCTTTGCATAAGTAATTTTCGGTGAACCTATGATTTTGGGAGGCCACACATTTTTCCTATTTTTTTTTTGCAAAACAAAATTATTTTTACATTAAAACTAATAATTTTACAAGGATAATATTTTGAAATGTACAATAGTTTGTACAACTACATAGAACTGCCTTGTTATATTTTACAACAAAAATAAAGTACAGTGCAATAACTGACGGCATACAAAGAACTACTGTGTTATATTACAAAGTTTTTCTTTTTAACGTTACAAACTAATGATTTCGCAAAGAAAATACTTGACAATTTTCAAATATTTTTAGAGTGCATGGTCTTTGTTAAGGAATCATCCCAGAATTCACGTGGAGCAATTTCAGAAAACCATGATGGCCGGAGCTGGAGTTCAAACCCGGGCCCTCCGAGTGCGAGTTCAACGTATTGCCGTTGCGCCACCATGATCGGAAACTTGTATAAGAAACTTTGTATTTATATGAAATATAAAACCTTCACTTTGTAACATAAAAATTACTTACACACCCGTGTAACAACCCTAAATTGAATAGGTTATTTATTTTACCTTAAATAATCAGTAAATTTTTTTTTAACTATAGAGTGAAATTAATATACTGAAGAGTGAAACTTCATGCATACGCATGGGAATATTTTTGTACAATATAGTACAGAAATCTTTTGCCTACCTCGTAAATAAAGTTTAAAAAAAAATGTGACGTATTACAGCAGTAATCAGCCACTTAGGTTTTAGTTTACTGAACCACAGTTTAAAAGTGTTGGCTAGTAATTATATTACCACTTCGGTAAAAATTTTTAACATCATGAATTAAGTTCTGTGGGCTGTGTAAAATGACAATAACGATTATTTCCAAATAGCTTTATTGTCATTGATAAGTATTTATTTGTAAATTGGTCTCATAAATGTAATGCACACATGGGATGGAATTTTCCCTGACACATTAAAAATAATTTGCTTCTCTGCATGTAACCGGATAACAAACATTTTTTCTTTTAAGGCAGCCGCTTACCCCAAGTGTTAAATGCGTTGCAGCGTGTTCATAAACAGGCCTTTTCTACGAAAATGTTCCGCGTGTGTCCGTTGTGCCAACGTGTGAAAATAAATCAAACTTCAGACAAGGTCGGAACCTCATCATTAAGACGCCACGCTCATTAAAACACTGTTTCTAAGCCATCCGACATGGCTAAAAACGTCCTTTTCAGACTTCCGTACTTGAAAACGTACTAGCTGGATATGTGTGAAACTCAGATTGCCACCTGCACTGAACTTAGTTACAGACTTTCCAGCAATAAAATTATATGGTCACCACTTAATGTCCCATAGTAAAAACCGTTCGGTGGGAAGCTTGCACGCTAGTTCAGCGCTTGGCTCGTTGAGGCGACACGGCATTTGATGCGCACTTCAAGGCCGACCTTACAGCTCAGTCGCTTTTGAGCCTCTCACGCACGGGTAGGCGGCGCCCTTGAGTTGATAATGAAACTCGTTATGTACGCGAACTGATTAATCCCAGATACAATAATTATTGTACTTACACAACTGGTGGTGTTGGTAGAGTTGTTATCAGTGCTAGATGGACAGGAACTCCCACTCTTCACCATGGCAACAATGATGACAGACATGCTGACCTTCAGAAGTAACTGGACTAGGATACCAAATGCTGACATCGCTGCGATGATAACACGTTTAGGTATGCAGCTGCACACACCTGTGAAACCAATTGTAGCGTATATACAGCGCAATAAGCTTTTTAGAGCAATTAAAAACTATTTCGTGATTTGAACAATGTTTTCTGTGTACTCGGTTTGTTGAGAATCGGAAATAAACAAAAATAATTTTTTTGATTATTTAAAATGTTTTTCGGCTCCTGCCCTACTTTGAGTATCTGCCGTCAGGGTACTTAGTACTACCAACCAAAGATAAATATTTACACATAATTTTATTTCGGCGTAGATAATTTTTAAAAAATTGATATGTGAGTTTCTTCTTCTTTCTAATACCCACTAATGAAGTCTCCTGCAACATTTGGGGGCCGCGGTGGCCGAATGGTCAGAACATTCGCCTCACACCAAGGCGATCCTGGTTCGATTCCCGGTGAAGTCAGTCCCTGGATTTTCGCATGTGGGAATCGTGCCGGACGATGCCGTTGGTCGGCGGGTTTTCACGGGGATCTTCCGTTTCCCCTGCCCTTTCATTCCCGTGCTGCTCCATACTCTCCTCATGTCACCCCCCACGAGCGCTAAAGTCCTTGCTGTTAAGCGCTGACCAAAAATCTTTCACTTTCTCACTCTTGCAACATTTGGGTAGATGTAACATTTCTTACATTTAGGAATGACCCGTCTATTTAACTTTATGTAAAGAACTTTTTGTAATGTGAATATAAACACTGATGTACTGCTTAATCTACGTATTAAAAAATACCGTTGCATAAGGCAAGACAGTAATGCTGCTTTTGGCATAAAGTGATATTTGAAAACATAAAAAATTTTTAAAATAAAAATGAATTCAAGTTGTGTGTTACTTAGCTTCTTAAATGTTTTGAAAGGATATTTTATCTCATTGACATTTCAACAAATATCCTCACATTTTAATGTAAATACTTCAGCAGCTCGGTAGGATTTTATGATGGTATCAAGGAAGTATTTGTGAATTAAAAAAAGTTTAAGAGCACATGGTGCTTAGTAGAGTAGCCACTGTGGTTTCATGCTTTAAGTTACATGTGCTGACAGCAATACTGCTTGTTACAACTTGATTAATGACGTATTTGAGAGGATTTTATAAGCTCACGCTAATTTTTGAAATGTTCACTAAAGGACGCAAGGACACATTTATTACATCACGTCGTAACTTAAGAGGGATAGTAATATCATCTAGTGTCTGCTTAAGACTCTGTTTCAGCTGTCACATTTAGTTTCATTATTTTTCGCCTTTTTTAAATTTTGAAAAGGAAAATGTTTAATCTGCGATTATACATCAAATTCGATTTACTCTGTGCTTTATTACAGACGTGGTGATTGTGTTGGTCACGTATAATTTGGTCCCAATATGTAAGGAAAATTATGAATGTTAAAAAAAATAATTGCCACACTGATTGTGGCTTAATTATTTGTTATCGTGTAAATAGCAATGCCTGTACTGTTGCGCAAGGTAAATAGAATTTGAGATATAGTAGCAGATTTTACATTTATCTCATAAAAAAAAAAAAAAAAAAAAAAACAGAAAAATAAAATTAATTGGTATGGTGACTGAAACAGAGCATTTCTAAATTGAGTTAATTATTTCACTTATTTACCTCTTAGTAGTTGCGTAGGGCGAATCGTTGTTTTGTAAGACTATTTTTCACATTTTTTGACAAATTTGTTCTATACCAGGGAAACAGTTTCGGATTTGGCATGATAGAGCTCAATACATTACCAGTATTCAGTGCCTTGTTTATATAAAAATTAAACGCATAATTTGTAAAACTTTAGTTTTTTGTAGTTGCTTAATATGTTTAGTAAAGTTCTTAATTCTAAATTATTAATTCTAAAATTTTGAAGAAACCATTATTCAGCTTAAAATTCGTTAATACAGTATACCTATGTCCACTGTCTCACAAATTCAAAAATAAAATACTTAGTATGCACTACCTTTAAATCGCGGTAACTATGAATTTTTATGAAACCATTATGTACGCAGTTGTAATTTATGTGCATAAAAGCTTAATTTATATGCAAACACTTTATGTTAGCTAGCTAACCTACAACTGAAGCTTTCGTAAGTATAAAAATGTTTAGCTATAATTTTTTCCCACATTTTCAAACAGAAACTGTCTGTACAGATACAAATATGTTACGTTACAGTTTTCTATTTTACTGTATTTTAATACATGTATTTGTGTTAGTGAACGAGATATTTTGGTTAGCATTTAACATCTGGGTCTTTACCGCTTGTGAAGGGTGACATGAGATGAGCATAGTAAGAAAATGGAATGGACCGGTGGGGAAAATGAGAGACACCCGAGAAAACCCGCCGACCAACGGCATCATCCAGCACGATTCCCATATGCGAAAATACTGGGACCGACCCCGCCGGGAATCGAACACGGATAGTTTGGTCTTCGAAGATGTAATAACATCGAAACACTTTTACGTTCTAAATACTCATCACAACGAGCAGAAATATAGCACATTACACGAGGACATAGGAATTATATTTACTTAGTCAAATGGTGTCGTATTCGCCTTGAAAATATTATGAGTTTAATGTGTATGCTACTATCGAAGCGAAACTGCTATCGTTGGATGGTATATGATTTGTAATACATATAGGTAACTTGCTACAACGAATTTATCTATACAAAATAACGTTTTCTGGTCCGATTTTTTCGGACTTGGCACATGATTTAATGATATATAATAGTGAAACAGTTTCTAATTGTTCACTTCGATGTCAAGTGAAACAAGAAAGTACTCACCTCTGCTTTTTGGAGATTCTTCATTGCTCACCATTTTGCGACTTGTTCGCTGAAATTCTAATACACTTATGAGTAAATATCGAATAAGTATAAGATTGCACTTTGATAAAGTGAGCAATGTCTGGTTCAAACAATATACGTTATCTGCTGATTGTCATTCTCTTAAGGTAGTCATGTCTCTAGGTTTCTGTATTGCGACTGCCGTGATAGGCGTTATGGAGATAAGCAGTGAAGTTTGTAGTCACGCGGTTATTATATGTATTCCTGAGACTAAGCAAATTTGATATCTCATATTTATAAGGTCGTTCATGTAAACTTAAGGAAATAAGCATAGGTTAATATAAAAAATGTTACCAACTTTAAACGTCAATAAACAGAAACATTTTCATAACAAAAAATGAAGAATAATTTGCAATCTAGATATCTAAATTTTATAAGTAACGTGGATAATTGTGATTGAAATGTGATAAACGTACGCAAGAAGAATGTACGATATTGCTAAATAACCTTGTTTTAATGTGTTTTTGCTGCTATTTAAATTGTCCTTTACTACTGAATCAACAATGAATAAGAGTATAGGACTGAATTGATTTTTCACAACAAAACATATAGTACATTCCAAATAGTAAACTTTCACTTCACGTTCGTGGCTTATGTTGGCCACCTGTGTGAACATATTTGGCGCGTCTAAGGTCCATTAGTGCGGAAGAGGTAAGAAATACACAGTACGCGCGACAATATTCTTCCTCGCCTCTATGAGCACGTTACCGATTGTGCATGCAGTCTTCTTGCCCGCAACTTGCTTCTATAAGATATTCAGTGGTAATACATAATTCAATTTCGTAATATCAGTGGTAAAGTTGTATTGAATATGCGTATAAATTTTAAAGTGTTCTATGCCAATATTTTTTCACCTACGACAGAAACACACATTTTCGCCATTTTAGGAACGTCAAAAAAGGTGACAAAATACTGCCAGGCAGGTTTGTGGACAGATAGAATATCCCTGACGAGACTTTCCTCGTGCGGCGCAACAACTCAAACCCCAGATTGTTATTTGCTGCAGACCTAAGTATAATAGACACAGACATTATTAGGTGAATGGTGACATTAAGTAACTGCGGTTGGCATACACACTAGACATTAGCAAGGCTGTCTGTGCTGATGCCAAACACGAACACATTTTGTCAAATTGGCGGGGGTACGGGTGAACTCCAAAACTGAAGCTCTTATGTAACGTCCCCTCTGGTCTGTGGATGGGTAGTGATAGTCCAATCTCATGGCCCCTGTGCTTCACCGTATCTGACCATAGACTTCTTTCGGGAGAATACGCCAAGGACCGAGTGTGCTGAACTCACGTGAGAAACTTTATTCCTAAGTGTGGTGAAGCGATTGGAACAGTTAATATTGAAATGCTGGCTCGCAAACTGGCAGAAGAACTACTCGATCACGACAACTAGTCCTCCCGTAATGGTTATAATTTTCTTCACATTCGAGAGGCCCCAGGTCGGAGTTCCGGCTTCGGCCATTCTGCTTTTGGTTTCCCATGATTTTCGGAAATCGCTCCAGGCGAGTGATGGAATGTTTCCTTTAGGACAAAGCCCAAAATGTTTCGGTTCACGTGACAATTATTGTTTAAAACCCAGATGAGGGCCAAAACGTAAAATGGGTCTGTAACTTTACTTCAAATTGGTTTTACTGTGTAATGCAATTTTTCTAGACTAGAGTTTAATGATAAAACCTTATTTAACAATTAAAGAAATAACGTTAATTAAATAATTAGCTCCCATAATGCTGTATTTTATCTCGACTAAATCAGTAAACGTGGTTAAACTCATTTATACCAAAGTTACAGAGCTATTTTTACAATATCAGCTCCCGTTTATGTTTTGAAATATTATTATCGTAAAAAATGTCTAAACTCAGGTCCAAGCCCTTAACAAAGACCGTTGACGACTGCTTTGCCAGTTTTCGTTCTTGTGTAAATTGAGTGTTGCCGTATCTAATGACCGATATGTTGGCGAGACGAAAAGAAAACTTAACTAAGTGACCAACCAGTGATTAGTTGATAAAACCTGTGAAAATTTCACTTTTGGTGGTTGTCATTTAACATGCGAAATTTTTTACTGGGCGAGGAAAGTAAGATATCGGTGTTATAGCTTTGTGTCCTAAACGATCTAACTAGAAAAATTTAAAAACATTAATTTTGGCTAACATTTTATAATTTTTGCTGTTTGCAGTGATGTGACTCTGTTCTTTGGCAATATCAGTGAAAAGTATTGTGTTTGCGGTCCTGAGAAAATATTCTCTCGCAAGATTGCTAGTCTGTTATATGGTTTTCAGAATCGTAATTCCTTATTATGATGCAATGTGGCGAATAATTATCATATTTTAATTTTTGTTTTCAAGAAAGTATGTGAATACCAGTGTTTGTTCCTGCGAATGACAGAAGTTTCTTTCATTACATTTCCGCTACGATGAGTCGGCAAGTAGGTTGCGAAAGTGCCCGATAGCAGGTCCGGTGAGTCTATTAGGGTTGTGGGTAATGCCCGACTCAAACCAAGAGGAAACTGAGTAGGGGTATCTCAGTCGGGGAACAGCAATTAACAGGTATGATATTCAGATGGGTGGCCTGAAGCACTCATGGCTGCACCTGTTACCCCTTTGGTAGTTGTCTCGAGGCGCAGTTTAGCGTTCTGTCAAGGGGTTTGGCAGTTTCAACTAACTGTTAGCTTGAGGACTATGTGGTGGTCGGGCGATCCTGACTCCCCGCCTGATGGGAGGCCGAAGCGGAAAAGTCTCACGATAAGTCCGCTGCGTGAAAATATAAACCCCTCGAAAGATGGTAAAGGTATATATTACATCTTATAGATGTACTGTCCAAGTTGAATTACTAAAATTTCTCTAACGTTTTGGAAATAGGAATGTTTCACTTTGTAAGTTGTGCAAAAAAATTAGGACTACCTTAATACATCTGTCATGTAACATCATATATTAAACAAATTAAGTTAAGCTCTGATCGTGTGTGGTCATGATTACTTGCCTTAATAAATTTTAAAAAATTAGATAAACCTCCACATGAAATCACATTTCGTATCATGGCATTGTTTTAAGTAGAATATGAACTGATAACTTATCACCTGAGAAAACTTATCTTAATGTCATAAGAGAATACTAGAGTCAATAAACAGACCTTTTATAAAAAAATGTGCAGTTAAGTTATCACAGACCTATCATTCTACTTCATTACAATGATTACGTCTGTTGAAGTAATATACACTCTCTGTAGGCTACTGGAATGAAAAATGCTGTCACTCAAACACCATCGTTTTGGGCGAACACATCCATTTGTTCTTTGGACTATTTTCTGACCAGTATTTGGCAATAAATATTTAATCAATTTTTGTAAATATGTTTTGAACGTTTTTCCGCAAATCTGTAAGCATAATAAACTGTACAATTCTACATAAACATAACATATTGAAAATTTTAATTTTATTAAACAATTTATTAATGTAGTGACGCAATGTATCAGTTTTTGGCACAATACACATTGTAACATATTTACCGTCTTTTAAGTATTTACTCAGAAAATAATTTTTCTTATAGTCTATTCTTCGTTACAACTATAAACCACCATTTACAAGATTTTCTATCTCATAAATCTGGAAAGTTGAGGAACATAATTTACTCTAGCTAATGAGTAAGAAGTCAGGGTTAGTAGAGAAGATATACAGCATTCTGTAGATGTGCTGTGGTGCCTAGGGTGGTGGCTATCATAGGCAACATCACAGCCACCATATTGGATGATATCCAGGCCACCATATTTAATATGACTCTAGACACTGACATTTGATGCATGATCTTGACCTTAATGATTGAGCTTTTACCTTAACTTTGTAACTTGATTTTTGCCTTTCCCATTCATCTTGTTTACCTACTGCATTTAGACAGTAAGTTGTTTACAACACCTGAAAACCACCATCTTTGTACTAACGCTTTGGATGCCCTTGGCAATTGTCTGCCGCCAACTTGGTAAAAGCAGCTCGGGTGCTCTAGGAAACCTCCAGCTCGCACAGGAATTTGCTGCTGTAACTGTTATCTTAGTTCTCGAATTGATTGCCAGGGGCGATGCACTCGTTCTGTTAATTGATTATTAAATTATTCCGCTGTTTGCTCGTCCGCGCTAGTGTCTTAGTGTAGCCTATGGAAGGATCACAGGCCACGCAGCGTAGGTGGATATATCGAGCGTATGTGGAAATATTGCCCTTGTAGTCGTAATTCTAAAGTGTGTAAATAAAACAAATTCTTTGGTGGGGCAGAGCTCCGAATGGTCGTACGTGGTGTCACAAAACTGATGCCTTAGATCGCCTGCTACCAAGAAAAAGATATAGTAATTGCGATACTATATTATCTCTTAAAATATTAAAAGTTATTTATTTGATGTCAATCGCGATTATAATTTTATTTACTCACTATGGATAGTGACGGATTGTAACTATTTCTTTATATGAACAATTATACTTAATTATTTGTATTAATATCATTAAAATTACAATTATAATGTAACATACGCGCACACACATATATATATATATATGTGTATGTATGTATATATATATATATATATATATATATATATATATATATATATATATATGACCCAGTTTTTTAAAATTTATTTCATATTTGTACTTTATTGCAAATCGATTTAATGCTTCAGATTTTAACCTTACTCATGCATAATATTGTACTGATTGTAGTTATCGGCTTACTATTCATTACACGATTATACAAGTTTAATTAAAATTAAATTTAGAAACTTATAGTTTTTATGACTGGCTACCGAACGTGTATCTAACTCCTGCCTGTCTTCATTACTCAGTTAGCACCTCTACTCTACGATCACCACCCTACTCACCTGGGCTAACCCTGCTAATGGTGAGCGTAACAAGACAACAGGGTACAAGAACGTGGGTTGCGACACCTTATTATTTGCAAGGACGCTTAGGCAAGCAAGGGTTAAACCTCAATGCAATCAAATCTAGAACTCAGAACTGAAAATTTCTCAGTATAGTCATACCAGTTAATAATCAGCAATAGCTCTAATATAACCACAATGTTCCAATCAAGAAAGAGGGCCATCTATAAATTAACTTAAAAAAAAAAAAACATCATGAATTCCGGTGTCCATCCCAGCAGGGAATTATTCAAAACTCAAGTCAACATAACAAATTAATATAACATTTTACAAACTCAAATTGCCAACATAAATCAAAATATTATTATTTAAATTATAAATTCTGTAAATAACATTGCACATAATACATACACATAAAACTTGGGGACACACATCCTACACATAATCACAAACTGGTGGTGTATTTAGGTTAGTGGGCCGATCTTGTAGGGGGTGGAAGAGTATAGATAGCTGAGTATGGAACGATATGGATGTGCGTGGGGCTAGGCGATGTTGGTCGGCCTGTTTTGTTAGGGCGGCCTACGGCGAAAAATGTTATGTACTTCTGTTTCATTTTCTACCAGAAAGTAAAGGTAGAACTGTTCACATAGTGAAGCAGCTTTGTGCTCGTGAACGTTTGACTTCGTTCCGACAAACTAATGCTTTGGTTTGAAACTCACATAAAGCTGTTTGCTACTCTCTGTCTTGGGTGTGATATGACTAATACAACGGTGTGGTTGCAGGTCGGTCTGAACTGAGCAGCTGCAAAGGTTTTCCAGTGTGACACCGACATAAATGGACAGCAGGGCCATGGCTAGTAACATTTTTCTGTTGTAGTTACACCAAGAAGTTGCTTGACTCCTAATTTAAAAGAGACGTGAGCTAGCGGTGTAGGGCTGCACCGAAAATTTCTCTCAGTTACGTTGGGCGGCAAAGTGGAGGGGACCTGGGTTTAGGGCCTGCAGCTGAGCTTTCGTTAATGATATTTGAGGCCTTATTGTGTGGCTTTGTTTCTTCCAAGGTTTGATGCGGGTTGGAGCGAAAATAGGACAGAAATATTTTATTTGTTATCTTTGAAAAGTCCTCATACTAGGTTGGGCCAGCTCATATCAGTTGGTTTTAGCAGCATAGAAGTATTTTGTACAAGACTGGCTAAATTAAGAATAAAACTTTCAATCACCTTTCTCTCACATGTTGTAATTTGTATTTAATGCGCCAGTCCTGTGTCACTTGGCCGTAGTTAAATGAGACATGTCAAGTTAAACAATGTAATTGAATATTTTAAGGGTTTTTTCTGAGAATCATTTCCGGGATATGATTAAAACGGCACCATTACTTTGAGTGAGTTCCTGTGACAATTTCGGTCTGATTTTTGACAATTGTAGCTTAATGTTTATAATAATCAATCAGTTGTGTGCCCATGTAAAGTAAAACAGTATTTTGTATTACCAAATTGTTAGTTAGCTGTTGTTATTTTTACGTTATATTAATTTATATGCACCTTTTCAGTATAGATGGTGTGTGCTTCGGTTATGTTGTCATAAATATTGTATCACGAGAATTTCTCAGAAGAAGACAGAGACGGAGACAGCATTAAAGCATTCCAAATTCCTTTAATGTATTTTGGCATAAGGCTACTGCTATTTCACTTCGCAGAATATCGCGATATTTTTAACTTCTGGTGTAACATGGGTTACCATAGTGAAGCTGCAATATTATGCAATTTTATGGGTAAATATAAACTGAATTAAACAGCAGTGCAGTGCATTAGTTACTTTTCAATCACAGTTTTTAGTAATTTAATACTGTTGCAGATTTTCAAATGTTGGATTGCTGAAATAGTACTTTTTTTTTTTTTTTTTTTAAATTTTTTGCAAATACTGTAGCTGTCCCTGAATCATTGTTGTAATGTTCTTAAAGTCCGTTGCACCGTTTGCTGTGACCTAATGGCTGCATAATACAAAATTACTGTGCACTCTACTGATTCGGAATAACCAACAAAAAAATTGGAATTTTAAAATTTAAGTGAATAAGGGGAGCGAGTGCGTTCGCATCCAGTAGAGACCACATGTTGGATTTGTAGCATGATTGTAACAGGGTTGTAACAGCCACTGTGTGTTGTTATTACGGTATTGTTGGCAGTATTCTGAGCCATTGAAAGAACTTGGATTTATAGCCTGTATGTTCCAGTGCTCGAGTAAATCTCCAGGGCCCCTGGGTTATGTATGCTGAGGATGGAACTTTTTTTTATAAATCTCATAAGATGTTGGTTGTCGTGGTCAGAAAGGATAAAGAGTGTGTTAGATGAGGAAGGTGGTGCTGGAACATTAAAAGAGCGATGTGGGCCACCTTCTATGGAAAAAAAAATATTCTTGCTGTGCTATGTAATGTTATCCCATTTTAGTGGGGCGGCATAGCAAAATAATTGTGCATTTTTGATAAAAGCATGAAATTTGGTGGGGATAGTGGGCACATCAAGACGATAATTTTAAGATATTGGGCCACTTTGAATGTTGCCCAGGAGGCCGGTAAAATTTCAAAATGGCGGCGAATATTTCGAAATTTGTATATTTTGGTCCGAATGCTTTCAAATTCAATATAATACACTACTTTTTAATAATCAATCTAAATGTACAGTCAGATTTCAAGTATTGTAAAACGAAGTACCAATATAATCTTAAAAAATAGCAATATTTTAAATTTTTGTGGTTTGTGTTACAGAGATGTATAGAATTTTACTGGTTTCACTATGGCTTACCATTATTTTTAGCAGGTGACATTCTTAAGGTAGACCTTAAAATAACATCCAAAAGTATCTCATAAAATTATTTACACTTTAAATATTCCACTATCACTCAAGTATATACACTTTAACACTGGCAATCACATGCACATAGAGCTGTACATGAAAGCACAGATTTCTTGCACTTGCAGTGTCCCTCGCAGTTCTTTATACACTTGCACATTACCTGTTCTAAGCAGGATGTGGATGCCTCTGGTAGTGTTATCCAGTATGGTTCGTACAAGCCATCATGTATCTTTGTCCAGCCCTAGCTGGTTGGTGGAGGTAGCACAGGATTTGGAATGAGTGTTTGACCCCACACGTATCCTCCCACATACGCTGCTCTCTTTATGTTCTGTTCCAAAGCTGCTTTCGTTGGTGAGATATGTTATACATTACTATTTCTAACAAAAAGTTTCTTTCTTGCTTTATTATGTTCTGTGCATGTAGAGGTTCTGTCATACAATAGGATTACAAATCTCTCAATGACCTGTACTGTCGCATCTGGAATGGTAGCTGGGGCACAGGATAAAGCAATTAGTGCATCAGTGAGTTCAGGCAATGATATCCACATTGCCCAAGCTTTCTTCTTGCCTCGCCCAGCAAAGCTAGATACTGTATCACAA
Source organism: Medauroidea extradentata (assembly GCA_003012365.1). Taxonomy (NCBI): domain Eukaryota; kingdom Metazoa; phylum Arthropoda; class Insecta; order Phasmatodea; family Phasmatidae; genus Medauroidea; species Medauroidea extradentata. The sequence continues at coordinate 16,408 of PNEQ01122494.1, forward strand.
CCGGTTATTGCATGAAACATCGGTAGGGCTCGTGCTGGTCCGAGACTGTGAGCAATTTGGTGAGCTGCCAAGTACCGAAGATTCTTTCCAGTTCCGAAACAAATCCAGAATTAAGTTTCTGTAGGTAATTCTCGTACCACAAATACAGCTAACACCACTACATCTGTATCAACTGTGCGGATCAATATTTTGGAATGACCATGTTGTGAAGCATGCGCGTATCCGATTCTTCATGGTTATATGGAGAAATTGCACCAATATTTTGCATAGGTGGTTTGGCCAAAACTAAGTTGTCGTTTGTTATGACATGCTGCTTACTTTCCTCGGTAAATTCTTCAAGGAGAGCTTGTGACAAAAAAAGGAAAAGCTCTGTTTTGTTGCTGTCAACACGTAGAAAATTTTGCCAATTTCCTTGTATGCTCGATTTTCCCACAACATGTTGCCGAACTCCACTCCCATATTTCAACCTTGCTGTACTTTTAAGAGAGTCGATAATATACTTATCCCATACCAAATCCAGACGTGTATAGCTTTTCAGATAGGATAATATGTATGCAATGAATATCATGTGAGCGTATTCTTCAAAAGTTTTTGCATGGGCAGGCTTCAACATTTGTACGATAGCAGCTCCATCTAGAATAACACATGATGCAGTTGGAGCAACATTTGTGGATTCATAATGTTCTTCCAGGCATGTGAATAGGTCACTCTTAACTCCTAGCCGAATTCTTCCATCATCAGAAAGTGCAGGAAAACAAGCTTGATTTTCATGCTCGAAAAACATGTCAATGTTTCCACCTTTTGTCTGGCAGCCAATATACAACCATGAGAACAATGCAACATCATTCTTAATTGATATGATTTGCGGTTTTACTTTAGGAGCATTTTTAGTGTTGGAACCACTGAACAGCTGCAGCTTGTTGCGACGAATTGTGTCGTAAAGTGATCGGGTTCTGTCTAGGAGACATTCCTTAGTAAATGATTGAAACTGTTGTTGACCTATTGAATGGCCATATTGAAGTGTTTCTATTGCCATAAGATTTGCTATCTCCTTTGTGTCCAGAATAAGCAAGTATGTGCTTTCTTCTAAGAAGGGGTTGCCAAGCTCCTCAATTACTCCTACAAGAGAGCTCACATCCTTACCAAATGCAGCTTGGACACTTGGAATTTGGTCGTGATGACGTGTGTCTACTTGGCGGCTACAGTTTTGGTACACAGAATGAAATTCACCAATAGGTCTGGCAACCTCTGGCCCTGCAACGATCCAGCGCCGAAGAGCAGCTGGATTATCAGTAAGACCTACAGCTCCTGCATCCGCTTTAATAATAGCATTATTTTGTTCATGTGCTTGATCGATTGGAATGGATGAGAAAATACGAATAGATTTTTGCACAGTAAATTTGCCCGCATTAAATCTTTAAGAATATGTGGATGCTTGTTTTGGAGTTCAGCCATGTCTCTGAGGTGTACTGGTACCCAGCTGGCATAGTTAGTATGATCAAAAGCAAAGAACCAGGGCACAAGCTCGGTGATGGCATCAAGATACAATGTAAAGTTGGCCTGTCGTAAAAAACGCACATAGACCAGAACTTTTTTAAACAAAAAACACATTAATTTTTATTTCTTGAATAAAGTGTATTGTACAAAAAAAACAAGATGGCTTTCTGGTAAACTTGAACTTGTTGAATAAAACACAACATTTGGATATTTACTTTTTAAAGGTTTCAGTGAAGTTTCTACCTATCTCTTTTCGTGTGATGGGTTTCCATCCAAACACACCTTGATTTGCAAATCATCATTTAAGGATGCTCCTAAGTCCTGGGTTTTGCACCTAAGATACACAGCATACAGCATAGGCAATAGTGCGTTCATGTGTTTATTATGTTGTGTTCCTTGAATTGTTGATGGTGCACATTCAACGTTACCTACATGTTTCTAACTCATGATACCATTGTTTCGGGACCTCTATCGTTGTAGCTTTATTTGTGATTTGAAAGAAATCTATGAGTCCTAGACTATTGCAACAAGAGGACCTTTTTTGTTAGACAGGTAACATTACTCAATAAACCATCTTCAGATGTTCGAAAATCCGGACGGTAAAAAAGTTATACTCAATTAGAGGGTAGCTACCCCTGCTATTTTCATAAGGGCGGAAGGTTATAACCAGCATTTTCTGTTGGTTTTCAGATCCCAATTGCATTAACAAAAGCTGAAAACATTATATTTTTATGTCAATTAGTTTCCGATATTTTGGGAAAATACTGTTTTAAAATTCGATGTTCAGAGGCCCATTACTCCCTTAACATTACATTTAGGTGAAAAGTGTATAGCAAACCAACCTTTAGCAATGAATAACAACTTTTTCTGCACTAAAGTTAACTTTTTTAAACATGATGCTGAAAAACCATAGCACGACAGATGCGCATAAAATAACTTTTCAGCTAATCAGTGTCGAGGCTTTTACACCGATGTCATAGAATCTTTGACTCCTGTCAACTGAAAATTTATTTTATTTGTTACGCACACATCGCGTCGTATATGTCGTGCTATTGTGATTCCAGCATCATACTGCGTGTATCTGAAGATGCCCAATCATTAGGCGCGTGCACATACCACGACATCTCAATGTGTGCTCTGCTGAAGTGCGTTGTATTAAAACCACTATACTTCCACTCTCTCCACCAAGACTACGAGCCAGCAAGAGAGATAAGCAGGACCTAGGTCACAGCCATTTTACTATAGTGGCAACGCCGCACTGCACCTGCCCTACCTGATTGGCACAAGTAGTCAAGTGCTGGCTCGTGCGCTCGGGCTTCGCGCGTTTGACATCGTCACACCGACTAGTGGCCGAAAATCACTACTGTGAAATTGAAGCCGGGCCTAAAGGTACTGAAACGGAATTATAGAAGATTAACAACTTAAGGTAGGACATGGTT
>PNEQ01122503.1:0-13871 GCA_003012365.1 Medauroidea extradentata
CGCGACGGTCACGAAGAGTGAGATATTCGCGTGAGGCCGTGATTAAAACTTTAAAACGATATTATAGCGTATCTCTCGTGGGACTGACGGAACAGGTTCAGGGTTCCGAAGTATCGAAGTACATGAACTGCCGGTGTTTTGAATCAGTAATAATAGATCCCCACACTACAACATTAGAAGGGAGAGAGGGATATAACAGTTTGCGAAACGTGGATATGTCTGCATGATTGAACTAACTTGCGATATACGACACGAAAAGAAATTTCGTATTTTTTTTTATAATACCATAAGACTATGTGGTGAAAATTGTCGGCAGGCTGTAGACTATTTGGTGATCAACAAAATGTGACATTTCCAAAAAGATAAGAAAAAAATAATCCACGAGGACTTTACAGTAAGTTGTATCAATCGTTTATTTTTTTCTGCATTGAGTAGGTACCACATTTCCGTTACGTCAGTATCAGAATAATTTAGTACAATCGTTAGTCATGGCTTGATAATTGCAATTTAATATTAAAGTATTCTGTAATCCATATTTTTCAAGTTTTTATGCTATTTCTTCTTCGCATGTCATTAACATGTACACATTTTTAGTGCAATATTGTTTTTATTAGTAGTACGTTGTTATTTTCTATGACACCAACTGTACACAGTTTTGTCGGTTGGAAATAGTACGTCGGCGCGCTGCACAAATTGAGCCAATCAGAAGCTGGCGAGGTGCAATGATATTATATTATTTGTTTACTTCAGAACTCAGGTACGAGTGAACGGAGAATAGAAACCAACATTAATAACCAAAAGTAAGAAAAAGAAATAATGACATTCCGGGCAGGTTTTAAAAATAACAAGATGTACGTCTGTTGAAAAAAAAAAAAAAAAAACAGTTTCGAAGACGTTTTGCCTTCATTAAATGATGGGTTTGACTAAACATTCTAGGTGTCGCCTGCTGCTTACATGTAAAGCTTCAGATTTGTACGTCCACTTTCTCGAAAACTGTTCGCTTTAAGGTTTTGTGAAGATGCAACATTTTATTTTTACTAAGGCCTACTGCTAGAACTGTGTCTTATAATAGAAAAACAATACAATGATAAAAAAGTATGGGGAAAAAAATCTGAACTAACGCTATTGTCTACTGAAGGTGATAGGTGTTCGTCCGCACATAACATCGATATATATATATATATATATATATATATATATATATATATATATATATATAGCGATGGTGTGCGGTGACATGAGGTGAGTATGGAGCAGCGGCGGAATGAAGGGTGGGGGAAATGGGAGATCCCCGAGAAAACCCGCCGACCAGCGGCATCGTCCACAAAATTCCCACATGCTGCAATCTGGGGACCAATCCTGCCAGGAATGAAGCCTGGATCACCATAGTGGGAGGCGAGTTGCCTAGCCGCTGTGCCAACCTCGACTCCTTTATAACCATTTTTTCACCGACTGCAGATCTTGATACAAATAAAACTCATCCGGAAATACATCATTTATTTTCCTTCACTTTTAGTTATTTAAACAGATAATGTTTTTCAATGTCAATTTTCTTCACGGGTTTCTCTTATAAGGTTTGCGCCAGTCATAACTTACGTAACGTAACTGTAACTCAAATTTAACAAAGAATCATCTCTCATAGTTAGTGATGTACTTTCAGGAACACACCTGTATGAACACTGTATTTACACGTTGGTTGAAATTTAAACGTCACACCTTGCATGTTCTCCGTAAACGTTAAAATAACAAAAAGGAAAAATAAAACGCTTTTATTGGTTTAAAGAGAGGGAAGGGGGAGGCATACTTGTATGGGCTTACATGCTGCTACAAGGGGCGCCCTGCCACTACACGAATCAACCGCCTGGCTGTGTATGGAAACTGAGCGAAACACGCACTAACTGGACTGTCACGACCTCGTAATGTCGACTATGTAGATGTGTGCGTACATATTAGTATAAGAGTGCAAGTGTTGGAGTGGCAGTAAACATGACGTGAGGTACCTGGTCCAGGGACACATCTTGTACGCTGCAGTTATAATGTGACTATCTCTCTGGCATCAACCTTCATTGTACTTGCTAGCTATAACCAAGCTGCTAGGTACGACACTGCGTCACTAGAGAGATGTTTCTAAGAGTATAGCCTCCCCTACCTAGGTATGTGCCTTCGTGTAAGCAAGGCACACTTCTGAGCAGTACAACTTAGAATTGTTCCCATATTTATTAAACACGTAGCGTTGTCAGTAGCACACGCCCCACGCACAGAGAGACAGAAACCAAATTTAGCTGAAAAGTAATACAGGCCATCCTATATACATATTGCAGTTTGTTAACATAAGTGAAACTTTATTAATCTGAATGTATATTTACTGACACTGTCAAGACACAAGCAAATGAACACTTATGGTTGTCAGCTTGACAATGACAGTGCGTGTTGAACGAGTAGTGGGCAAGGTTTTTCTGTCTGCGATAAAACTGTAAAGAAGGTGCTAGATACGATAATCGTCTTAAATACTATCTTGTAGGCATGTAATTGTATTATAAATACTAAAACAATACCATGAATGACAATTGTTCCATCTTGTGCAGACCTGTGTTAAAGTAATAACATAAGTATTTTTACGTCTACACAGAAATAAAAAATATAATTTTGGATCTGTGTCTTGTATCTAGCACCATAACAGAGCGTGTCGTTCAACTCCCAATTTACAGCACGCGCCCTGTACTTGCCCCATTCTTTTCACGGATGCACATCCACCAGTGTCCCATGTTTATATAATACAAAGACGAGAACATTCCAAGGTAATACCCGAAATCGGACTACCATTGTTGAAAAGTCAGGAAATATCACACGTACACTTTTCTTTAAAGGCGACAACATTCATTAATTCCTTTCATATGTGATTTAAACGAGCATTACATAAAAGCCACGCAACAGAAAGAAGCTAAAGTATCAGTCATAACGGTGACATATTTCAATACTTCACTTAATACACGTAGTTCAATATCCTATAATGGTCTTTAACCTCCCTACCTACCTGCGCTTGAAATTCGTGTCAGTGAGTTGCGGTTTTTTTTGTCGAAATTATTCTATTTGTATATCTACTAAAACAACACACACTTCAAACTATGTCTCCTTAGTTCACAAAATTCAGTATGTTTATTTAAAACATCATTTTCGGGACCCTCAAAACGGTCGAAAATGGATTTTCCAGTCTGACGTACATGTAAAAATAACAACCGGATTTTAAAAACACTGCTATACAAACAAGCGTTAAACTTTGAACTACGCTGCCCACAAATAAAATAATGTGGTTACCGCTTAAAGTCTCATAAGGGAAGGATAATAGTAAAGCATTGCAAGCCCCAGCTGAGTGGCTTGTGCAGAGAGGAGATAATACATTATACAGGGTGTAAGAATATTAATAGTCCAAACACCGGGAGGTGATTCCTCATGAAAAATGAAATCGACATTATATAGGACACTTTTAAAAAAAAAGTGAATATTAAGGGCGGAATAAGACCTTGAAAATCGAGTTTGAAAATCGTTTTTTTGTCAAAAATTAAAAAAACTGTTATGAATTAAGTTACGATACTTTGAGTGGTGTTACGTATTATTGATATCTTAAAGGTGTAAAAGTTTCAGCCTCCTAACCGCCCGCTTTAATGAAAATCATAGGGGCTGCCTCCCTTATATCGCATAAAATTACGTTGGCGTTACGGTTTCCGAACATTAAATGTTGTCTTATTGGGCTGTACACCGTAAGGAACAAAAAAGGTCCTCTTGTCGCAAATACCTAGAATGCACCGTTTACCAGTAAATGAACACAATTGTTCTGTGCCTGGTATGTAGGCAAAATGTGCTACATCCGCTAAGAAACGAATTTGTACCATGCTTTCTGGAAAATACAACCCGTGATGCAGTTGTTGGAGCTTCAGCTTCAACTTTGAATCTGTTCTACAAGCAGCATCATATATATTGTAATAAATATTGACTTTATAAGGCTAAAATATTTACTGCAAGACTTTTTTCAAATCGGAAGATTATTTTACACATTTGTAACAATCAACAAACAGTTTAGTAACGGACAACACCGTCCAATTTAGAACGTATCAAATAAGATTTTTTTATTGACAGCAGAGTAAGATTTGGCTACCGCAAACTAACATCCTCAAAGAGTTTTTTTCCTCTGGGGTAAAATTAACGTTTTAAATGTAGCAGTTCTGCCTCACAGCTAAATGTTGCATATCGCGGAGGAAAAAAGCATACAGGAAAAAAACGTTCGCTTGGATTTGAAGCTTCAAATGAACACACGCAGGCACACGTGACATTCAGCTCACAAATTTTAACTTTAATAATTAAAATAAAATGATATCAGTGCATGAAGCTACCACGCATAGCGTTACGAACGCAAAAACCTAAGAGAAATTAATCAGCGATTGAGAAAGGCGAATTAACATGGCTGCAATTACACCAACAAAAATAAATTGGTCGCGTCTGTGTTAAAATGTCAACGAACACTAGATCAATACATTACCGTACGCTGGCATACTGCTTTGATCTGAATTAGTTTTACACACGTACAGACTGAGCGCGGGAAATATACTTTCAACAAGAGAAAATAACGTGTCCTAATATGTATCAAAGTACAGTTGGAATGGGAATTTTTGTGGGTGGCGGAGGGTGGGAATAGGGTGGAACGAAAGTGTATTTTTTTTCCCCTTCAGAAACGTATTTTGAGATAGTTTAACTATAATGAATTAACACACATTCTGTACAAAATATGTAACGTTATTTGCTATATATTTTCTCTTGCATCGAAATACAAATATGATAATTCAGATGGGCCTACGACAAGTGTTTAATGATGCTGTACGTAATTTCGCACAGTTAGAAAAACAAATCATCCTACATTGAGAACGGATGAATAGCCTATACTAAAAAATCAAACTCTCACATTACCATATAATAAAACAGTATTCATAACTTTACAGAACACATCAAAAACACATCATACCTAAAGAAATAAAATTCACTGCTTAATAGTATCAAAATTAAATTATTAATTTTATAGTGAACCAATTTTTTCGAAAACAATGAACACTGACATTTTAAGGCCAGCGTTTTAAAAACATTTCTTACTATGTGAAACACACTACAGTGTCATGGCATAAGTTAGGTACTCTGTGAAACACACTACAGTGTCATGGCATAAGTTAGGTACTCTGTGAAACACACTGCAGTGTCATGGCATAAGTTAGGTACTCTGTGAAACACACTACAGTGTCATGGCATAAGTTAGGTACTCTGTGAAACACACTACAGTGTCATGGCATAAGTTAGGTACTCTGTGAAACACACTACAGTGTCATGGCATAAGTTAGGTACTCTGTGAAACACACTGCAGTGTCATGGCATAAGTTAGGTATGTATGTTACAAGACACGAGATAATTTGAAAGTACAATGGTATTTCTGACTTCCCGACACAATTATTACTTCCGTACGCTACAAAATATTAAAATGAAAAAAAAAAGTTTTTAATTCTAACACAAGTTCGCGATAATTTCCTATTAATGATTACTATGAACTATACATCTTCATTAATTGTGCATCATGAACATCGTTTACTGATTAATGTTTCAGGAAAACAGAATTGTACCGAGACGTCTCAAAAGATTCTAAAGAAAAATGTTTTGTAGCAACGATAAGTTTTTCAATATACTTAAAGCTTGCGTTAAAATACAGCGATATTCTTAAACTATGTTTCAGTAAAACAATTTTTGGTGCCATTATAGTTTTTAGAATTTTTTTTTTCGGCAAAGCTACTTTGCTATGATATTTACTGAAACACAGTTCTTTTGTGCATTCACGTTTGTTTTATTTTCTGCGAAACCTACCCCACGCGTTTAAAGGTAATTGCTACAGCGAATCGTCCGAATATTTATCTAAGCCTATATCTGTACGCATTCAGATTATTTATATTTCGGGTCAATACACAACTTCAACAAGAATCGACGAATTCGTAATTCTGGTGTATTTTTTGTTACTGTCAGTGCAAACCAACAGATACATGTTTAACAAGTGGGCTGAAACATAAAAGCAAAGACAAACATTGCATGCACACACATACAAAAAAACACTATATAAATACTAGCTGCCCCGACAAACGTTTTTCAACATAAATAAATTAAAAATATTTACTAAACAATAGCACTTACGAGTATAACAAATAGATAAAAACCTATTCGCAGACCTACCGAATGTATATACAAAGTTTCATTGATATCGGTTAAGTCGTTTCGGAGGAGTATGGAAACAAACACTGTGACACGAGAATTTAATATAGGCCTATTAGATATGTCACGACATTGAAATGCTGTAAAATAGTATACACATGTATACAAGATATAGTAAAAATATCAGCACGTATTACGAACAAAACAGGATTCGTAAGATGAAATGAGGAATTATGTACAATTATTTGTTACATAATATTGCCAGGTAAGTTTATTAAATCTGAATGAATATATTGGTCATAAAAACTTCTTAGCACTTGCTAAACATATGGATGACTTGTTACAAAACGCCAATGAGATTGTAATATTAATAATCATAATATGATGTTAATAACGAGAAGTAAATATATCTACGAAAATATAGCAAACATATCAGAACTAACGGCAAAGGAAGGATTACAAATCTTTGGAAACATCTACCAAATGAATGAGAACATGCTAAAGACACAAATATTCACATAATTCTGGAATAAGAAATCGACAACACAATTGATCACAGAAATAAGGAAAGAACTGCATAGAAACAACATCAAAGAATCGGAAAAAGAAAAACAATTTTTAGGGGAAAAAATACTAGATTTAGAATGTTTTCAATGCAGAATAAATAAGTAATTGGAAAACAACTAGTATACACAGAAGAAAGAAAAAGACAACATAGTGAGAGGATGAAGTAGTGGGAAAATAGAAAACAACAAAGACAGAATAGGAATATAGAAGTTGTTTCGTGGTCAAAGTTGGTCAATACGAAGATAAAACAAAACTACAAATTCACAGCCAGACATGTTGGTTGTAACTTGCTGTCGCAATAAAATGTTGACCCCCTTCTAAACTAAAGTCGTCTGTGGCTTGCCCACCAGTTACCTCGTCATTTCTAAACACAAGACACTCAACTACTGCTACCATGGAGTCTGGCTCCTAGAACTGTATCTTCCAATACTAAATTGTAACCTTAGTGAAGTTACACTACCGGTAACTATTTTTATTACAATACTGTAAAAATCTTACCAATACTCTCTGGTTTAGTCGTTAATTTTCGAACAGGTCTATGAATTACAAGCGTATGTGTAACATAAAATTTATATTTGTACTAATTATGTCATGATTGTGATTGTCTGTTATTACGAACGTATGACTTCCGATCACAAGCTAAAGTATTTTACTAGAGATATAATTATTCAGCTCTATTTTAAATAACTCTTCGAAACGTAGCACAATTATGAAATAAGCAGTAGTGTGAACATAGCTTCAGATGCCACACACGCCTCACCAATACTCCAGTGTAGCTACGAAAGAAGAGATTTCCTGGCGAGGGAGGACATTAGAGCAAGAGATATATATGTTCATGTGCCGACCAGTCACGTGGCAAGATGGCCGCCTGTCTTATCATATTTCGCGCTCGAGGGCTACAAGTGCGGAAGCGATAAGGGCTACACAGCATGAACATCACGTCTTTCCCTAGCCTTCAGGTGCAAGTCAGTAGCTAGCGCGCTGTCATCTCATGTTAAGAGTGCGTGGTAGACAAATGAACGCTGAAAACATTAATGGATTTCAACGCTTATTTCGAAGCCAATATGGATAAAATACTCTATGACAATCCTAGATAATGGTATTTGCCAACTTCCAGAATTACTTATTCGTTACGCGTGATCTCTTGCGCCGCAGTTAAAATGCACGAGGTTTCAGCGTCATAGATTGTGCCTCAGAAGTTCGTAACACTGGAAACAATTTGGTTTGAAACGTTGGCTAAAACTATCGTCTAGGATTGCTATTGTTTAATTTTCGCAGATTGGCTTCAAGAAACCTGCAGTTATAGATTAATGAATTTAGCGTTGAATTATGTACCACGCCCTCTTAACGTTAAATACAGAATCGAACTGTACAAGCCTATATCGCTTTGACACTTTCTACACAGCAAACATGTCCGTACATTCGCGAGAAGTGTTTTGCCTCAGTTTGTTTCAGTGCCTTATGAACACACCTGCAGCTCAGCTTCGTGTTCAGTTTCTAGGTGTTGTACCTGCTTATGACAGACGTGTGGTGTTACCTTGTTCTGATTGGCCCAAACTAATAACACAGACACACTGACAATAACCACGAGGCAAAGCTGCACAAGTGCACATTGGACATTGAAACTAAGTGTTGCAACATTATTCAAACAAAAATCAAGGGTCCGTATTCAAAGCTAAAAAGGACAACACTAAACAACCTCCAATTTCGCCATTTTCGGCAGCGTAAACATTAATCCAAGATGAATTGAGATCGTGAAATGTGTATACTCGCGCGTGACGTCCTGTAAATGTTATTTGTGAGCAGACACATCTTACTGTCGCTGAGCAGTTTCAGAATTATCCTGTTAAAGTCAGGGAGCTAACTACGCAAGGACGAGTGTAGTTGTTTGAGGCAACATGTCCAGTGTAGTGTATTGCTGTAGAGACACTGCACAGAGCCACACAACACTGGCGAGAACATAAAGACGAACACACACGTGTTAAAATAAGCCTCGCAGCCAGCAGCGCTGGAGACGCAGGTCATTACTAGGCATTGCATCACTTAACCTTCGACGTAAAAATAGCGGCGAGGAGCTGGGAGACTAAATAAACGCGTGTTGAAATATTCATTGGCAGGTGTTGTCGCGAGTAGCTAGCCATCACGTGGGCACGATGTAGTCGCCACACCTAGACACGATACTTACACATCAAGCAGCTAGCTGTCTTCTCTACAGTCAGCACATCTCGAGCTGACCGCCCGCTGGCGTTAAACATTACCCACACATAGCTTGTCCAGAGACGGCCTATGATGAGCAGACTAAATTGGGGGCGAAAATGTTTGTGTCAAAATGCTGTACGATGTCGATGACATTTGACGTGCACAATCTGGCAACACTACCAAAGTAGGCCCCACCCCGTTGCGTTCAACACAGGGCCAGTTAAGAATGAGGCCCGGAGCAACGTAAAAATCGGAGGCCGCCCCCCCCCCCCTTTCCGGCGTTTTTTACTTATCAGTAGAGAAGGTGATTTATCGCGAGAATGTTTTCTGCCAGCGTATTCTGCAAATCAGAGTATCGTCCTGCGTAATGTATTGTTGGCCGACGGTTATGTGGCACAGTATAGTTGTTTACAGACGAATCACAGACGTCCAGTAGTAGTGCACCAGAGTTATCATTGACCCAGTCAAATAGGGTCTCGCCAGTAACGAAATAAAAGCGTAAGAAATTAATACATTACATTGAAGCCTATAAAACAGTCAACTTTTCCCGCGATAAATCACCTTCTCTACTTATCAGATGCAGTGATACATTTTAAGGTATAGCTAGAGACACTGGAAAATCGGGACAATATTTAACGCAGTCTGCAATATACTGTAGTATCTCAATCGTGACACGTGCGAACAGTTTTCTGACAAACCCCATACGTGCTGTGTTACAACTGTTCAGTTCTAATTGGGTCTGTTGAAGAGGGACACGGTGCTTCATATAAACGATAGCCAATGTAAGTGCAAAACCTTCAGTGTTATACATAGCATGTTGGAGCCTAGCAAACAATCAACTTTTCCCGCGATTTACCAGTGTCTTTACGTATGGCATATTCATCTTTGTATTGGCATGAAGTCACTATTATAAACATTGCAATTACAAGTACCACAATAAAATGCATTCAGTTCACACAGAAATATTATAAATATTTATGCGAGCAAAGCAAAAATAATGAAAGTTACTAAAATATAGTTCTTACAAAATAAATGAATACCTCGTATTGTAACGCCACATATTTAAAAACGCCAGTTAATTTCAATTATTATTAATTCCGTTTTTTTTTTAAACGAAAGTGAGTCCCCCTACTATGTGAGGCCCGGGGCAAATATCCCTCTTGCACCCCTTCCCCTTCCCAGACACCGTCGACTAAATGTAGACTAATGTTTGAACTACTCAGGAATTGAACCCGCACCCATACTCATGGTCAGAACAGTAGTAGTAATATTAATATGATACCAGTGTAACGCACTGGGGGACATACTCAGTACTATCTTGCCACATTCTGAGCGTAAAAAGGCATACATCTGTCACTAACATTTCCACCTATAATTTAGCCCACGATCCACATGTGAGAGCTCATTCTACAGCCGTCAATAGCCTGTATATACACAGACATTACTTCCACTTCAAGTCAATACACGCATTATATAATTTACAGCTAGTAAAACCATACTGGAATATGCAGCATTAATAGAATGTAAGAACGCCAACGCAAATAATATTTTTCTTCCTGCGTGTCGCATTTACAAGTTCACTCGCAGGAACGACGCAGCTGACACAATAATATTTGTAAGAGATACAGGAGGGTCTCGGGTGAAGTGGATGGTTGCGTTGTTTGAGATGATAAGAGGTAAGGCCTTTAGAGGTACATGTAAATATACTTCGTCACCGTATTGAATGTAAGTGGTTTATGTTCGAATATATATATATATATATATATATATATATATATATATATATATATATATATATACATATATAACACATAATGAAAATGTTTTTAAATATCAATTAAGGGGAGTCTTTGCCGGTGTCGAATTTTTCACCTTTGGCACGTGGGAACAGCGTGGCTATAAGAGCCAGTGCCCCACGCGTGACGAGAAGCATATAGCCTCTATTCGCAGCGCGCCAAACTGGCCTGCAAGGTTTTCCTTCTAGTCTTTTCCTATGGTATCACATTTTATTTTTTTAAATAGTATGAAGTGAAGACCAACGCATGCCTCTCGATTTGCACTTTACGAATGCAGGTAATATTTTCGGAGTTATAGCAGTCTAAAAACCCCGTTTTTAGCCATTTTGAGAGGCCCGAAAATCATGTTTCTAACAAGCGTGCTGACTTATTGAAAACCTAGAAGCATAGTTTCAAGTGCGTGTTCATTTCATAGATAAACATAACATGAATAAGTTAAGCGGTTTCGCGTAAAAAAGAACACGCGTGACACGATGCAACGGCGTCCATGCGCCAGACGTTGCTCTGGGATTCTTCCTTCAATTTTTCAACAGAACTCCTATGTTTGTGCGACGTCAAATGGGACGTAGTTTATTCTACATCTGACGAAACATATAGGCTACCTACACCACGAATAATATTTTGTGAGATTTCTCATGTGAGACATTATCTGTCACGTATATTCGTCCTCGACAAGTGTCCACGGTACTGAGTGGTTTTCCATAATCACGAGCCTCGAGTATCTTACTTGCTGCATATTTGATATCCCAAAATAATCACTACATAACGTGTTATGTTGAAATTGCCAGCTTGCTAACGAAGAAAGGAGCCCCCCCCCCCCCACCTCCTCCAAAAACAAATACAGTTAACGCATAAGTAGTTTTGATAAACAAAAAAATTACAGCACGCTGTAACGCATTTCAAACAGCAGTAAGGATGCTGTGCACCAGTTCAACACAAGAGTTAAATAATAAATTCACAATGGCGTACATCTTCATGAATGCACACTATCAACAAGTACGGAGCGTTTAGTCTTCAATAGCAACTATGACATCGATACTGAATACGTGCGTGTGTCAAACAACAGCGACTTCTTGTAGCCCTTGATAACAAAGTCGTTCTTGGTGAGGTCAGGAGAGCGTGGCGGCCACGGTGATGATCCTCCTACTTCTATCCAACAATGTCCAACAGTGTCAGTGAGGAACTGCTCACAAGTGTCAAATGTATAACTGTTGTTCTTGACGTGCCATAACGGCCACGTACGGCGGGTAGCCTATCAACATACTTTCTTTGAAGTTCTGAAGAAACGTTCGGAGTTCGACCCCATGTTACACTGCAGTTGTTGTTTCATAGCGGCGTCGTAACACGATTATTTGTGTTATCCAGTATAATAAATGCTTTCATCAATATATAGTGGACTCAGGTAAGCACAAAACACAGAGAATCAGAACAATAATTACCGTATAGCTATTTTTAGCATCTTCGTGCTCGTTGTTGAACTAAAGTAAAGGTATTTTAGCTGAGACCATAGTTATCGAGTGTCAACAAAAGTCATCAACAAGTCTGGTGAAAGGTGAGGTGTTACACATACGTGTGTGTAATGTTCTCGGGATGTACGTATTGTTCTGGTATTCTTGCCGAGAACACGAGAAGTCACGCACAAGGTTACACGTCGATTGGACAATCTTGTGAGGAAATCCTTGAGGTAAAGTTGTAACCGAGGAGAACTTGAGTAAAATGTGAAGATGTTTCGTTTGCATCGCACAGTCACGAAACTGATATATCTAAGTTAAGGTGAAACGTTACTACACACGTGAAGAGAAACATTATTTCCTTTAATCCACTATGTGTAAATACAACGAAAACGTAAATGTTTAATACATAACTGACCAAACTAATGTCACGGTTGTTTGATATTTCGTATTTTTCATTTCGCATTCTGCAAAGTCGAAAAGATGCAAAATGAAAATATTTAAATTCGTCGCCGATTTAGTTTATAACATGTTCAAAAACAAATTCAACATTTAAAACAAAAACTTTTGTATATAAAAATATTGAACTAATATAAACTTGTAGATAAAAATATGCGCTCGTTTCTTTACAGAATCATTATGTAGGCCTACCTCCTCATAAATATAATGAACTAATTCCAAATTAATTTATTTTCCCACTATGTATCATTGAAGCCTCTATTTGAGGCCACCATTATTGATATGCAGCTTGAGGAAATCGTACGAAAGATCTGGTGATTCCTCAAGGAAATCCACATGTTTTGCCTTACATTTCACTCATTTTTCGTCTCTGAAATGATAATGCCTTACATTTTAGTCAATGTTTCAGTGCTGTCAGCCCTAAAACCTCGTCGTGTAAACATTTCTTATTAGTTGCACTGAACATGTGTCTCGTGCAAATAAGCAGCATATCTCCAAGCAGGTGCGAGAACTCGGGCAACATCGTCATACTTCTTGTAACCGTCCATTGTAAACTAGTGTTGGAGAGTTCTCAATATTCTAGCCAGTATGGGTGCCCGTGACTCGCAACGAACACAATCTTGAAGTCACCGGCTCGATCCAGGAACGTAGCTAGGGTTCGTTTTAGGGACGTCTCGAACCTTGCAATGTTACAGAACAACATGGATGACCCTAATACAGCAGAAGGTCTGGCGGAGGTCCGCCCTGGGAAAAAATAGTTCACAGTGTCTAACAATTTTGTAGGGTGATTTGACATACATAAAACATATTAAATATTGTTGTATTTAATAGAAAAAGGCTGAATTTTGAAATGAATATTTAAAAATTCCAATATTTTTTTTTTAAATACGGAACTATATATATTTTTTGTTTTTATATGTGTCAAGTCACAGCCTACAACTTTGTTATACACTGCGAAATTTTCTGTTTGGTATGCCAGTTGGTTTTAGTGGCATGCATAAAACTGTAAAGTGCAAATTTAGACGTTTACGACTCATTACACAAAAACTATGACAGATTCAAAAACTTCCTACGAGGAAGATTTAGGGCCGATATTATAAACCTCTTTCGAATGACAACCAACTGCTATCCCCATAGAGAAAGCATTGGTGAGCAGATGGTTGTC
>PNEQ01122504.1:0-20245 GCA_003012365.1 Medauroidea extradentata
CAAACTTAAGACTGCTTTTCGCGTGGACAGCTATAGCTACTTATCCTGCTGCAGAATTAGTTCAACTAGCCGCTTGGACATTCTAACACTTGATGACTGAAGTACCAATCTTGTGTACAAAGAGGTTTTTCAATTAAAGTAAATATTATCAGTTACGAATAATACTCGCGAGCAAAGCCGCGGGGGACTGCTAGTCTTAATATATAAAATGCAGTGTCCTGACACTCACTCACTGACTCATCAACACACAGTCCAAACCGCTGGACCTAGAACGGTGGAATTTTCAGGGAAGCTTCCCCTTGGCCCGCAGGCACCCACTAAGAATAGATTTTCGAAATTCGATAATTAAGGGTGTGAAAAGGGGTCAAATGTCTTTTCATAGAATCCCTGATATCTCATTAAGCGGGAAAGCTATCATATTTTTTTTAACTTAATGTAATATTGCCCGAAAATGCATATTGGCGGATTTTTCGATTTTGCGAAATTCGAAAATTTAGGGGGTGAAAAGCCGTAAAATGTGTTTTTAATTTATCCATGATTTCTCCGAAACCATTTCAGATAGTGAGGTGATGTTTTATTTTAAATGATGCTTAAGTAAATATCTAAAAAGTGTATTGAGAATTTTTGAAATTCGTCCTTGAAAGCTCTTAAAAAAATATAACACGTTTTTAATTAATCCCACTTATTTCCTAAACCAGTGGAAATATATAAATGGTTTTTGCTCTAAAATAAATTTTTCGTAAATATCAAAAATATGATTTCAGGATTTTTCGAAATTCGTTCTTGATAGCTGTTAAAAAAATAAAATGGGTTTTAAAATAATCATCTGTACCGTTTATACCCGTTGAGATATCGAGATGATGTTTTGATAAGAATGAAGCTTATGTAAATATCTACAAATTAATTTATGGATTTTATGAAATTCGAAATTTAAGGATCTGAAAAGCATTAATATGTTACAGTCTCCCGATAAAAGAGAATGACTATGGAGAAATAATGCAACAGTTGTTTTCTTTTTGCCAACCTACTCATAAATAATAGTCCTACCTCTTTGGACTGTAGCGTGTACATATGAAAGAATTGTCACGACCTGCCTTTAAGCATTCACTCAGGTATTGTATAAATGTTGTGGTGTGGGAGGGGTGGTGTTACGGGTTCGTATCCCGTGCAAGACTATACGATGGGAATTACTATGACATCATACAAGCATACTGCTCGCCCTCTTTACATAAGAGCTAAGACAATTTATAGTTCAGTGTTATTGAGTACGCTAGCTGTTAAATGCCTTCATCACATATTTTATCCAGAGTTACTGTTTACATTACATAATTTCACGCAGGCAAAGCCGCAGCCGAGCAGCTATTTTATAGGAAAATAAAAAAAGAATTAAAAACAAAGATGTTCTGCAATTAAAGAACGCTCAGTGAAGTGGACTGGATAAAGCTGTTGGTATTTGTTGTTTTAAGGATTTACAGAGAATATAGTAACACCATCAATTAAGATGTATTTAAAAGTTAGTTACTCTTTTATATATTACACTTGGGCGAAGCCGCAAAGGGGCAGCTAGTATTATATAAAGTGTAATTGTAAAATTCCGGAAAACTATTTCATAATACAAGACATACGCGAAACTGCCAAATAAGTGGAACAATATTGTATTATATTTTTTATTGTTCGTTGCAATGGGAGTTTACAATTAGAATTTATTTGTTTGAGGACATAAGCCATTGCTCATGTTTTGCTGATCAAACCTGTGTTGAATGACAAAGTACGAAAACTAACAAGAATAAACAAATATAAAACACACAAAAAATAGAAAAAAAAAGCAATCGCAGAGAAATTCTGTCAATTTTTTTTTTCCAAAATAATTGTTATATTAGACAACAAAGAATTCTAGAGATAGAATTCAGTCGAATATCGACATAACACCCAGGCACAAAAGACAGACACAAATATAGAACCAGATTCCCTATATGAAATAAGATGGAAATATACAAAAAACAGTGAACAGTGGACAACGCAACACAAGTTAAAACCAACGAAAAAAACGCAATGTTTCTGGGATTGCGATCCATCCCCGTCTGACAGAATTTCTCTGGGATTGCTTTTATTTTTATTTTTGTGTGTGTTTTATATTGGTTTTTTCTTCTAAGTTTTCGTACTTTGTCATTCAACACAGGTTTGATCAGCAAAACATGAGCATTGGCGCATGTACACACATAAATAAATTATAATATTGTACTATTTAGGTTTTGAAAACTCCGATAGTCGTTTGTTCAGTTGGAAAGAAGAATTTCATTTCTATTCAGATCATATTGGTAACCCTACTTGTGTACTTCGCATGCGCCGTGGCTGAACATACACTACGATGAAAAATAGGACGGGCTCTATCTGTGGAATAGGGAAAAATTCCTATTTTTTAAATTATATTTGTATTTAAAAGTGCGTTGAATTTAATGAACAACGGTACCATACTTTCTTTATTTGCGTCTGCGTAACTCGAGAAAAACTTAAATAAAACGAGCATTCCATGAATCGCCATGTTGATGTCCCTGTGACCTCACGATACTGTACATTTTAATGTACGTAACACACAAACGACAGCAACACATGTTCATTTGTGAAATTGTGTTAAATAAAGTAGTTCACGCGGAAAAATTCAGTATGGCTTGAACTCCGAAGAGTATAATAAATGTGGATAGTAGTTCGTCCGCGCAGTAATAAAATTCAATTTACTCGGAATAAAATCTTAACTTTAGCAGCGTCTGATAAATCAAGGCGTACCGCATAGTTTAAGCTTCAAGAAGAGACCTAATAGTTTGCTATTAACCACAAAAATACAGTTTACGTATGTAATGCTGTATTGTGTACAACATGGCACGGTTAGCATAAAATAAATAAGTTCTTTTAAGTTAAAAATTGCAGTCAATAGTTTGCAGTTTGCGACGAAATCCCTGCAGCTGTTGTGTTTTGGCTGTTCCACAGGCTGTGACAACGCCATTAACCAATAGGCGAGTTCAAGGAAACCGTGATTGACCGATAATTCGTGGGGTGGGCGGGGTCTTGCAAAACTTGCTCTGATATGACAGCACAGTTCTCAATGCCGTTCACGAGAAACGTAAAAATTACTGAGAGAAAAAATTTACTTGTATTAAAATAATTTTACCTGCCATATTATTTTACCGACTCGCGCAACCAGAATGTTCGATCACCAGTCTGTGCTAGGTTTGGCTAAACACATTCCAAATATTAGCTCGATAGGTTCACTTTTTGTACGCATGTGAACTTCGTTCGGCTGAACTTTCAAACCTAAACGTATGATTATATACGATCCGAATCTGAAACATTAAAATTAATTGGAAGTAAGTTATTATCTCTCTGGAATTTAAATTAAATGTACATAAACTCAAACCTATGATTTAAACGTCGCAATGTGTGAGAGCTACTAATAGGCCTACATTACTGTATTTACTCCTTTAAAATCAACTCATGTGAAATAAATCTTCGTTGTTAACTTAACAAATCTACAATCACGCATGCCCTAACAACGGGCGAATTCTCCGAATTAACTTTTACGTAACCGGGTTCGCTAAACTTTATCAGTTTTTTAAGTCGGAGAAAAATTTCAATACACACAATAGTGCCTGGCGTCCGGTGGCTAACCAAAACAAGTAAGACTACGTCATAAATGTGTTAGCCAATAAGAACGCGTTTTCAATGTTTGTGGCGGCGTTTGAAAATATGGTATTTTTAAAGCTGAATAATTCGAAAATTACAATGTTCACGGAGCTATTGATTTGCCTGGCTGCATTTAGTGCCGAAATAATTCGAAAGAATCAGGTAAATATTAAAAATATTGTCTAGGAATTTTCCCTATTGATTGGAATGTTGTCTGGAACCAGGGTAGTTGCGGTACTCACTGTTGTAGTGGTACTTGTATTGTATTAGCTAATCAACTGTCAAAATCGATCCGCCTGACTGTGTGGAAACTTACACCCACCATGGGTGGAAAAGAGAAAGGGGGGAGGTTATTACTTTTATTCAGACCATCTTTTGCTTAGAGAGAGAACTGCTTTCAGACTTCAGTGAGTTTTATCATTGTATACGAGTACGCAGTGTTTATAACAGATAATGGTGAAATGAACTCTAGGCCGCCTACCTCGTGTTTCATACGCATTGAAGTGTGTTTGGAATTTATTTTTTACGAAACAACTTTTAGGGTTCGAGCTATATCGATCATTCGTTAAAAACATATATTACCCCCTTCTCCCCCTACACTTTGGGTTCTAATTTTGGAAAATAGTGCTCGTCTGTGCCAGGTGAACCCCCTCAAAATTTCGCGTTTCTGTGTCCAGTGATTTAGACTGTTCGTGATATGCCAGTCAGTCCAGATACTGAACACTTTTATACACAGATTTAGGTTTGTTAGCCAAGTGTAAATCTCAACGCAGGATTGTTTAAATTTATAAATTATATTTTCAGTCAGCATAATTATTTTCAAACTTGTACAATATTAGTATTTTATTCGTGCACACCAGTATAAAATTTATTTCGGCAGTATTGACAAATTTAGAATAATTGCATTCTTAATCAAATAATATGTAATTAGAGATATTAATATATAAATTCAGGAAATCCCAAAATATAAAGTTGTATATTCTTGCGAAAATTGGAACAAAATTTGCGTTCATATTCAAATGTTTACAAAACAGTTAGATTATTACGTTGCTAGCCCGTGATTTCATTGAATATAGATAGAGCTCACGATTTTTGGTGAAAAGAATTCTCCAACAGTACTATGTTTCAATGCCTTACGTGCACATCTGCAGTTCTACTTCTTTGTTATTGGCAGAATGTATTCTTGCACAGACGTGACTCATTTGACTGTGCCAACAGGAACAAGGTTACTGCGACACCACACGTATGTGATTTGCGGGTAAAACCCCGAGACGCTGAGAATATTAAACAGTCAATCACTGACCACGAAGCAGCGCTGCATATGTACACATAAGGCATTGAAACAAATTGTTGCAGAATTCTTTTCACCAAAAATCGTGGGCTCTACATATAGAATATCGGGAGTGAAAGGTTGCAAGATAATTTTTTCTGATTCTGCTGGAAGTTCCCGTAGCTAACAAACTCACGAAACTATTACTAAATAAATTGAAGTAAAGATATTTGGACAAAAATGTTGTCTACATAAATAATTTTGTGATTATTTTTTTAAGTTCAAGACATAAAATTATACATTACACCTATAAAGAAAAGAAAATGTATGCGTGTTTTGTGTGTTTTTGTAACGTGTATCTAAAACATAAACGAAAAACATTAACAGGCGTTGCTGAGGTGATAAAAACAAATATTGATTTAGGGAACCCATTGTGTAGCTCACATAGGAAGCGCTGCAGAAGCTTCCAGAGTTTGAGAAAATGTGAACAATTTTTATAATAGTTAGAAAACTACCTGTTTGACAGAAACAAATTTCTCGTTACGAAATAGTTTTACCGAAAGCAATAATAACGTGAAGGATTTGTACATTTAACACATTTCAATTACGTAGACAGGGGGTGGCACAGTCTAACGCTCGTCCATCATATGCTTGATTTCACTGAGAATCGCTATTGCCTACCGATAGAATGCCATCAGAAATGACTGTGTGCCGCACTGGAGTCACAGAATATTTAGGAATACTGAAGTGAAGTAGCCAGTAGGATAGCGAACCCAGTCACACACGCCAGCAAAATGGCTTACCTGGTCAGCAACACAGCGGAGACGCCTACCACAAATCAGAGTAAGTCGGCAGTCCTGCTAGCCGGCAGCCAGGCCAATAGGAAACCTGCATACGTGGGGCTGGAACCAACAGCCTTGGGCAGCCAATAAGCCCGTATCAAACGAGCCGCCACGTCATTTCACGTCTGTGTTACTATTTAGTCTGTGCTGGAGTATTGTGTGGACAGTTGGTTTGTGACAACTCGGAATCGTAAGCGGCATCGTGTAGTGGGTTGCTACAATAGCACTGGCGTGAGTTATGCTTCTTCTTTTCCCTCCAACCCCTATTATCTTTGTTGTTGTTCCTCTTCCAGAATAGGGCAGGAGACAGACTAAAAACACACACATTTCACTGTACATTACATGCGTTGTGCTTCAAGTCGACATGGCAACTTATGCTATACACGAATGTAGAAATTACAGATTTGGTCCTGCTGCACGGTGAAGTGAAAGGTAATGCACGAGCTGCTGCACCATTGTAGCACGAGAAGTTCCCAGTTCCCAGCGCGCAGGCAACCACATCACACGACCTTCACAACTGTCACCCAGAGACTTTGTGATACAGGTACGTTCAAGACACAAGGTGGCACTAGTCACCCAAGGAATGTACGTACACCAACTTGTTGATGAAGTTCTCAACGTTGTGGAGGAAAACCAGTCAACAAGCACCTGTATCATTGCGCACGGAATGGAGGTTCCCATTTAACTGTAAGGTGTTTTTTTATGCCCGAGCAACTGGTACGTGCCTACCACGTACGAAGTGTGCACGAAATATCACAGTGGTTCCTGCACCAACCAGAGCACAGAAGATCCACACTTTACGCGACATTTACACGAGGTGGTTACTTTAA
Organism: Medauroidea extradentata; assembly: GCA_003012365.1. Lineage (NCBI taxonomy): Eukaryota > Metazoa > Arthropoda > Insecta > Phasmatodea > Phasmatidae > Medauroidea > Medauroidea extradentata. The sequence goes on from PNEQ01122504.1 coordinate 6,621, forward strand.
CGGCAGAAACAGTAGACTTGTGAAACGACGCAAATCCTCATACAACTGCCGTAGTAGAGAACTAGGAACGGTTTTCTGTGAACATATGGGCGGGTATTGTTGGTAATCGTCTCCTTGGGCCGTACTTGATGTCGACTATATTGAATGGACATATTTACTGCCAATTAATTCAACTGACCATTCCAGAGTTCCTCCAGAATGTTCCACTTGCGGTTCGGAAACGTATGTGGTTTCAACACGACGGTACTCATCCACATTACACAAGAGCTGCATGTAATCACATCAACATGGAATTTCCAGCACAGTGGATTGGAAGAGGCGGCCTTGTTGCGTGGCCACAAAGTTCTTCAGACCTCAAGCCATCCGACTGTTTCGTGTGGGACTTCGTCAAGGCTCTGGGTACGACACACCCATTGTCATAGGAAGACATGCTAGCTAGGATAATAGATGCCTGTTACAAAATTCGAGATACACCAGTTGTTTTTGATACGCCGACTTATGTGTTGCAATGAAATGGGAGGCCCATTATTTGAACACGTGTCGTAGAGTTTTTAAGATGGCGCAAAATGACATGGCTATTGCAGACCACAATTTAATGGCATATCTTATTTCTTTTATTTTTTATTTGTACCAGATATATTTATATTATTTTAGACACAAAATATGACTAAATTTGGCTCTTATAAACTTTTTTTATCTCTCATAGTTTTCGTATAATGGCTTGTTAAAGTCATATTTTGCATGTTTCCGTTTTAAGAACTACACTAAAACCAACTGATATACCAAACTCAAAAAAATCACAGTAGATAAAGACATTGCAGGCTACAATGTGATGCTCATAAAAAAACGAATAAAAAGTATTTGTATTTAAAAAAATATTAAATTTTTAAAATTTTTGTTTTCAGTTCAATAATTTTTAAAAAATACAAATAATGTTTATTCTTTATTTTTATGAGCATGGCATTATAGCCTGCAATGTCTTTATCCACTGTGATTTTTTTTTTAGTTTGGTATATCAGTTGGTTTTAGTGTAGTCCTTAAAACGTAAACATGCAAAATAGGATTTAACAAGCCATTACGCGAAAACTATGAGAGATAAAAAAATTTCGTAAGAGCCAAATTTATTCACATTTTGTGTATAAAATAAGAAAAAAAATATCTGGTACAAGTAAAAAATAAAAAAATGCTGATGAAAATTGCGGTAGTCCGCGCCCTTAACGATTACCCTAAAATACGAGCGTTAGACAGTTTCTACTAGTGATATATATTTTTCTAAATTTCCTGACACTTAATTTCGTGTGATAAAAAATAGCAACTTTATACCGTAACGTACATTTTTCAAAGAAATAAGTTTGGTGCCACCCCCTTTCTACGTGATTGAAGTGGGTTAAACGTACAAATCCGTTATGTTATTATTGCTTTAGGTAAAATAGTTACGTAACTATTACAGCGCTTCTTATGTGAGCTGTACCATGCGTTCCCTACTTCAAAAAAATTCAATTTTAACCTCAGAAACACATGTTACAGTTTATCGGCGTATTTTAAATACACGTTGTATGTATGTGTGAGTTAAAAAACTTCTTGAATAACAATATTTTGCTCCTAGAAACCGACATTTTCCCGTGGAAGGACCTACAGACATTCTGCTTCTGGTTACTGCCCCGGTGCCAGAACAATTATGTTAAGATCTCCCAGCCCTTAAAAAATTATACAGTTCTGCAATACCTTGTAAACCCTCCTCCCCCCAAATAAGATACGTTCCAGCACCCCAGGTAGGTGGTTTGTGATAGTGTGGTAACCTTTGATAACCACCTTGTCTTGAATAATAATTAAAAAGTATTATTTATTGTTACATCACGCATTAACTTACGAGTACAGTATAGTCTGTACACTTTGATTATTACTGAGGGGGCTTTGATTATATTAAAAAAAGTAGAATGAAACTTATATTTTAGGAAAAGTAAAAAGTAAATTGTTATTTAAAGGTCCTCACTTTATTCCTAGCCATCTATAAATATGCACTTATAGTAGGTCCGCGCTTGTGATTTCCAGATTATTTTCATTTGGATATATCTTCGGCACATCTAGGCCATGCTAATTTAGTTCAAGAATAAAGTTGTTCTAACGAAACAAATTCTTTCTCCCTGAGCAGTATAGGTCATTCGGAATAAAGTGAGCACTAGAAATTTAACTTTTGAAAAATATCACTAGCCGTTGTTGCATAAAATTCAGCGTTAACTATAGTTGCCTCACTACCTGTATGGTTGGCAGCGCAAGTACACAATATAGTTCCGTGTGTTTTCCTATTTAAATACCACAATACAAAAACAGAATCAACCGAAATTGACATAATTGTATTTTATATAATAAATTAACATTTATTATTCAACTGTGTCGATGCATACTGACTGCACAATTTATCTTACACGCGTAAACATTAAGTGACGTGTCCAGAGAGGTTCTACACGTCCCTTCGTTACCCGTTACGCGCGGAAAGATACGAATTGGCTGAAAATAGAAGTTTAGCAGGGCTTTTTTGAGTGCTCACTTTATTCCGAACCGCCTATAGTAATGAGTAAAACAAATGACAGTGGGTCGGTGATGCACTAGCACTTGGACGATGATGCAGCATCGCGGAAGAGGAGACAGGCGACCTTTAGCCGACGATGTATGAGTGAGTGCAACTGTAGCCCCGTTCTGCCGTCTGGAGCTGCAGAGGTCGCGCACGGGCAGGGGTGTGGCTTCTTCGGTTGTTTTCTGTCGGGGGAAGAAGGGCGAGCCAAGGGTTTTTGGGAAGGGCATCGATGGTGGGGGGTGTGGGGTGGTCGTTACGTCTCCCACGTGCGCGGACCCGTGCCTGTAGGAGCTTCGCCCCCGGGGCTAGGTCGATACGGCGGCGGTGGTGCGTGCGCCCATGCAGCCAGCAGGTCTGCCCTGCCTGGCTACCACGCACGCTAGTCTTCGCTGTGCTGTTTACCCCAGTAGTGGCACACATATCCTGTCCACGCGTGTCAACACTCAGCCAGGCGCGCCACTTGGCTCTCTAGGTGCTAGCACGTCGAGCTCGAGTGCCGCAACACGCGCCACTCACATCCCTATCTTTCGTTTTCATTGTTATGTTAGTTATACTATAGTTAGAGATGATGGTGTATCGCGAAAATGTTTTGTGTCAACATACCCTTGAAAACCCTGTAGTTTCTTGCTACATGCATGCTTCGGTGATCGTAGCTGTCTGCAGACCACTAACAGGCATCACATATTACAATATCAGGACTCTTATTTGCTTGGTCAAATAGGGTAATAGCTCCAAGTACAAGCTAAAGCCAGTAATCTTCTGTCAACTAAACGTAAGTTGGAATCCAGCAAACAGTCAAGTTTTCCCGCGATAAGTCGTCATCTCTAATGATTGTTAGAGACCGGAAAAATTCGCGGGTTCACTAACCGGTAGACTAGCCTCCAAGAATATCTGTGAGCTGAAGCAGACAAAAGCAGTTCATTGCCTGCTCGCTAACACAGTGAAATGTACCTGCATTTAGTTACATTGTAATTATTGGCTCAGAGACTTCAAGGATGTGTCAAATAAGTCAACGTCCAATCATGAGTGCCACACGAACTTACAGTTACTGGAATTATAGCTTGTGCCTGAAAGAAATAGCGAATTTTTCAGGTCCCTAATGATGGTTTATCGCGGGAAAACTTGACTGTTTGCTGGAGTCCAACACATGTTCTGCTTGTTAGATAATTACTGGTTTTCTCTTGTACGTGGAGCTGTTGCCCTATTTCACTGATCCTATAAGAATCCTGATATTGTAATATTTGATGCCTGTTATTGGTATGCAGACAGCTACGTTTATAACACCCAATCGTACATGTTGCTACAGCGTGTTAAGGGTATGTTGGCACGAAACATTTTCGCGATATACCGTCATCTCTAACTATAGTCCATCTCATGTAAGAATTTAGTTTTTTGACAGTTGTGTTCACATTCCTTTTTACAGCTGTTGCCGTGAAATAAGCAGTGTTTTCCTCTTCCATAAGGGGATTTTCACACGCAAACACTCACACACACTCAACTGGCTCTCAATCTGTGCAGTGCATCAAAATGAAACGTATATTTTGTTGAAATTTATGCACAAGATAGTCTTCAGAAGTGTCAAAAAATGGAATTATAATGTGAGACCGAGCATACAGGGACAATTTCTGCCGCTTGTATTGCAGGTATTGGTAAGGGGCGTAAACTGACCAATCACAGGGCTTTCGTGAACATAAAGTTACATGAAGTTGATTATATAAAAGCCGAAAATAGTTTGTTTTTCACTATTAAATGCCTTCTGTCTCTACCAAGCCTTGTTAAAATTTATTTTACTACCGTCTCACATTTTGTTAGATCCCTTAGTGAGTGCAGCACAACTAGCAGCAGAATGTGCCCTGTGCCAAACTCTCCCATAGTAAAACACGTGTTTTTCTAACCTGTATTAGTATTTATCTTAGGCCCGGTTTCTCAATGTCTGATTTTCTTCTGATTATCTTCCGATTAAAATTTAACCAATGGTTATAAACAATATCTGTTTCTAAAGTACTGATTAAGATTAATCAATGGGTTAGAAGTCGGTAACCATTGGTTATCTTAATCATAAGAAGAGGAATTGATTAAAGAGTTAAACAGGACTTTTAAAACAAACAAGATTATAAACTGTGACAATTTTTTAGTTTATGATGACAGATGATTTAAATTTCTTGTTTGAAAATGATGATGATGATGATGATGATGAAGAAATAGTAGATTTCATAAACAGACCATGACTTTTTCGGGAACGCTCAAATCACATTTAAATAGATGACCATGAATTTGTTACGAGATTGCGGTTGAGTAAAAATGCTGTCCTAGCACTACTAGAAAAAATGAAGGGCAGCTGGAAGTGACCACAGACAGGTGTTTACTTATTTATTGCGTGTTTTGTTTACATCCCATAAATTTTAATACGTTCGGGTAAGTAATATTCTTTTGTAGGTTATGTGAAAACATTTGGTGGTTATGTCACATGCCTTTGTATGATGTCTCTATACTTCCATACATTATTTTACATAATTGGTTAGAAACCTTTGCTAGATATATTAACACACATTTGTACGTAATATTACGTATCTTGGGCAATGGTAATAAAATATATTTTTTTATTTCTTCTGAAAAAAATAAAACATACGATGGTCAAGGAATCTGGATTGAAAAGTTCTTAATATAAATTTGTAGATTAGTTACATGTTTTTCGATACTTTTGTATGTTATAATACCTATTGTAGGTTATGTTATTGTTACATAATTGTGTAGGTTATGTTAAACATATAGGTTCCTAGATGAATAAAATTCTACTTCGATTTTCTTCCATGCATCTTCTTTCTGCTTCCAAGTTACGGCGTAAGTTTTTTTTTTTTTTTTTTGTATTCTATGATACGGGCGTATTTTTCAGCACTGGCAAATAGCATTTCTGTTTCCACAGAAACAAAATTTTCGGCACGCGGCCGCTTATTTCCTTCCATTACGTATACAAATACTGCTAACCAGCACAACTAAATAAACAAATAAAAGCTTTACTGCAGCCAATCACAAGCTAATATGTCATTGCATGGTACCCACATTTACCTTAACCGATACATAGCTAAACATAAGATTAAAGTACGTTGAGAAACACTTAAGATTTAATCACCACTTAATCAATGGATTAAATATAATCATAGAATTAGCTAACCAAGACATTGAGAAACCGGCCCTTAGTCTAACGCACAAATATAAAACCAGTCAGACTTCACGATTGTCTCGTGTAGGAAACGTGGCGGACGTTGCCGTGTACCGGCGTTGCCACTTGTTTTCCCCGACCTTGTATTCTGCCGTTGTTCCATACTTTATGTACATATATTCAGGTCTGTAAATTGAAATTCTAAAATGATAATTTAATTTTAAACCTGGCAACGCTTACTGGTACAGCATTTTAAATATTCCTTAAAATTTAATAAATTAACAAAGTAACGACTGAATTTTTGGTAAGAATATGTGTAAAATGCAAGTAATCAATTTTATCTTAACACAAATCCTTGATTGTATTTATTTAATCCCAAAATTGTAAATTTTTTGTTTTATCAATGAAATGTGGTATTTAGAAAAAAATATCTAATGTTTGCGCACCCGACATTAAATACATATTTTGTTTAAAAAAAAGTTGTTGTTTACTGTTAAGTTTTTGATGTTCTTACGAAACCAAACATAAAACAAAGATTTTAATCTCAACAACTTGGGGTATGTGTCATAGAACATAATAGGGGTCGCGGTGATCGAATGGTCAGACTATTCACCTTCCATCAAGGTGATCCGGGTTCGATTCCCAGTGGGACCCGTCCCCGGATTGCCGCACGTGGGAATCGTCCCGGACGATCTCAACTACTAACCTGTGCGAAAAATATTGGGAATAAAGAATTTTTTTTTCACGGAACTAAAAAGTAATCAAATGCATTTTCTATAAATTGTAAACAAGTTACAACCGGCCGCGACGTATTGCATGACATCTTCAAGTGACATCTCTCTGATTACACTTCACGGAGTGTATAACATTTTCGCTCACTAGTAGGTTTTGAACAACTGCGTCAATTTTTTTTTTTTATTCTGAATTGATGTACCTTTGGGAAATCAGTAGGCCTATACTGTTTTTCTTGAATGATTGTTTATAATTAAAATCAAATGTATATTAAAAACACATTTTTGTAAATATTTTAGGACCCAATATGAAGAGAAAAAAGGTATTTTATTTTTATTTTAGAGAACACCTCTTAATTATCATGAATGAATTTTGTTGCTTTGCAGATTGGCTGTCACTATCAATGGTAAGGTTTCACAAGAATATGGAAATAGGAAAGTTCATACTGTGAAAACATAAAAAGTGTACAGTATGTAAGCAATAGCCCACGTAGACTTATATCTCATTTATGAAACTTTCTAATAGGCCTCCATAACATTCATATTGATTAAATGTAATATTCAATGTATACAACAAATTGTGATAGAATTATCGTAGAGCCCGTTGAAATTTCATTACAATTAAATTTAGTTTTGCATACTGGCGAGAGGCGAAGGGTTTAAGAGGAGTTTTTGAATTGTGTCACGGCCATTTAACCCTTCACGCCGAGAGAAAGAGAAAGTTGTGAACATGAGAAGAACCGGCACGAGACCTTGAATTGGTGGGAAATCACTCAAGGGGAGAGAAATAGGTCAGCGCAGAGGCTGTGGCATTCGATATTAACTTTAATATCGCTCATCATAAAGAGCCAAGAGTTTGTATATAACTAAGAGTGTATGTAAATGCTTACCTGTGTTAATTTTGAAAAGAGATATGAAACCGATATGGGGGAAAGACCGTGTTTAGTTTTATCAGTCGTCCACAGAGCCTGCGATTGGTTGAGAGTAAAGGGAGGAGTTTTTAGAGAAAGTGTCGCGACCGCATCGGTTAGGGTGTTTGAAGGGGACTCTAGTTGTGGCCGTCACCCAAGGTGGACGGGCCTCTGAAGTCGCGGGTATTCGCGGGGGTCCGCGGATTGTTTGAAGATGACTCTCTGTTCGGACACCACGAGGTGTGGTTGTGCCCCGAGCTGCGGTTTTTCGAGGGAGTTCGCAGATTTGTTGGGACGCTCGTCATGACTACTACGAGGTGTGGCAGTGCCCCGAAGTCGCGGATAGTTGCGTGAACCTGCATTTGATTAAGATTTGCTGTCTTTTTGGATATCACCAATAGTGTACGCTCGTGAGACTGACAAACTAAATTCGGGATTTCTAGGTAGGCCTATCTAGAAAGGAAAGAAATTCCGGTGTTATTATTCAGTACTAGTAGCACCTACCGGAACGTTGATAAAAATTAATGTATATATTTCTCTCCAAATAACTGACGAAGGTTATAACTTCTGCAATCGAATTGCTCCCATTAGTAAAAAACCTGACTAAAGTCTGTTTAAAACTACAGCACTGGCTCGTCAACGTTAGATAATGCCATTTAACTTTGGAGTAGGCATAGACAAGTTATATTTTGCTGTTCAGAATTTTGAAACTTTATTTCAACATACAAAGACGTAATTTGTTCTTCATTAAAAAGTGCGTGACTTTAAAACGATCCATATTATTACGAGCCGTGACAAACGTAAGTTGGGCGGCTTTTCTATAGGACTTAGGCACGCAATGTGCGGTTGGCATTTTCCTTTGTAACATGCCGTGGCAGCCATACGCACACCTATATCGAGTTTCGTATAAAGATTCAGATCACAGTATATTTTAAGGTCTAGAGTTTTCTTGTGCGTACTCTCTGCTCCCGAACGGTTATTTGACCCTGATGCGACCCTTGGTCTCGGAGCTCCGAGACAAAGAATTGCCGCGAGATTTCTAGACTCTTGATTACGAGTATGAAAGAGAGCTGTGCCGGTGACTGAGAGTTTTTCTGAAAGGCATCTTGTGTGAGTGAGTCGTGGTGACAGTGACGGGTTGCGAGCAGTAATCAAAGAGTGTTTGGCGATATTGTTTGCTACGATGTGTAGTGTTGACGAGGGCGTTATGGACTTCAAGAGGACCATCGAGGTGCTCCGAGCTAGGACATTGAGTCCACCATTTGCTAACGTGAGAGACATTTTATGGACAGAGCACTTGTATAGTTGACCGAGACATTATTGTTTCGAATTTACAGTCATAATATGTATAGTAATTATTTGTTTTGTTTACCAGTAACTTGTAACATAATGGCGGCTTTTACAAATGTATTTACATAACACTGATTGATCTTTAGTGACATTCATACATTTAGGTGTAGGTAGTTGTAAGTAAATTAGGTTGTGCATTACTTATTTTATTTTATTTTATTCAGTGACCTCGATTCCTCAGCGTACTTTGCCCAGATTGTAACAATATTTATACTACAAAAGAACGGGAACCACTGGACAACACACTAGTTGTGTGTTTGTAGACGCACAGTATACAAACAAAGCATCCAAAACTTAAAATAATAAAAGAGAGATTTTGCTTTTCCACAAAATATACGCTTTGTTTGGTTCCAGTACTACTATAGAAGCATGGAATTTGGCACTTTCATCTTCGGCTGTGTTAGTTGGATCATCAACAACGTACATTGTTCCAGGTTAAAATCTTGAGAATGCTATGGATATATGAAACTTCAATACTCCAATGTGAAGTCAAATTTTACTTGCAGGTGAATAAGCTTTCATTACAAATGATACTAACTTCCGGCATAGCCGCATAGGTAAAGACAAAAAATTTAAGATTCATGTGATATTGATATTTTCTCAAAACTTACTGTTAAATATTGCGGGGTGCGCTTCTCAAAGTGTAATGTAACATTTAAAATGAAATAAAAAATGAACTTCCACGACGTAAATGAACTTCCTTCACGCATAAATATAAAATCTCTACTCGAATTCGCATTGTCATCATTTTATGGGAAAAGTTATTGCAAAGTTAGGTTAGTTTAAATAGTTAGATTTTGTAAATAAAATATTGTGTATGTTTACATATTTTCATGCGCACACACATTTTTTGAAATTTTGTAACTGTAATAATGTTACGATGGTATAGTTTATAAACTTTAATCCATAACTAGAGATTCGAGGTGGTGTGCCGATCAGACCAGTTTACTCCCATCACGGCGATTCGGATTCGATCTACGCATTTGGTAAACGTGGCGGACGTTGCCACAGTGAAATGAAACAAAGTTCCTTCTAATTCGTGTCAGATTTACTATGCCGCATAACTAAACACTATCATATTTAAAATATGCATATGTATGTGTAATTTGAATGAAACCGTAAAAAAAAATAGATAACGGAATTAACAAACGCAAGATAACACAAGGAATGTCATTATTCAGGAAAAAAAAAACCCTGACTGACTGCACAGTCTAGTGAGATGGTACTCTAATCTAGATGCATTAATATATATTTTTTCATTTCAGCCGGAAAGGACTAATGCGTTCCAAAATGACGTTCCCAAACTCTCCGAGATATCCGGATACCCAGGCGTATCGATGTACCGTGATATTAACGCGACTGCACCGACCGACTACGTGGAATTAATTAGACGGACGAGCTTCGTCCCCTTACCCTTGCCCACGCGATGGGAGGGCCACAGCTAAGTAACAAGATCCAGAGATTGCGCAGATATCGACATAAGGGAAATATGATCGGGAGAGGAGGAAGGAAGACGTTGAAAGCCGGGCTGGATTATATTGCCTCTATAGCTCATTATCCGTTAACTACATACTTTTACACTCAGTCTTTGAAAAGTCTTGCCAGTTTGCTAATGTTACCGCTATTACAAGCTGAGATGTTGGTACACAGTACTAAATTCAGACGACCCATTACATGCAATGGATATGTTTAGGTTCTGTTTAGCCGAAAAATAATACAAACACACGTAATAGAAAATCTGTTTGTGTTCCTAACACTCGGGCAGTAATTTAAGAATTGTAATTAGTATAAATGAACAACTTTTTTCTGTCCCGAGTAATAGACATTATAACGTATGGCGAAAAAATAAAACGATGGACAAAGAGAGAAGGGGTAAACAATGCTCAAAATATTCTGCATACGCGTACTGTCCACCAAATGTGTTGGTAAATTCGCAGATCGTTGCTAAAAACTTCTTTATGTGTTTCCAATATTCATAAATGATAAAAGTAAACACATTTTAGAAAAGGATTGGCAAGACACTTAAAAATTGTCACCCGCATCAGAAACATTATTCTAAAACCTCAACGCAGCCAATAAAAATATTATAATACCAATCAATAATTCTAAACCGCAATTTACAACATATATTCCAGCAACATAACGAAATTGTTACACATTTCTCTTTATCATGCAACATTAAAGTGTAGCAACTGATTTATGATGTTTTTGGTTGTAATACAGGACAACAATAGCAGTAGAGAAACACATTCTTTTGTAAAAATATGTGCAAATATAAAACTGTAGTGCACTAACGGTTTCAAGTATGAGACACTAAAATTAATTTTTGAGAACCGCAAAATGTCTACCATGGGGGGAGCTTACACAAAGTAATTTCTTTATTAGACCATCGGCATAAACTAAAGACGCGCATTCAGTAACGAACTCAAAACAAATAGAGCTTTGTACCGTCAGATTCGTCTTTAATAAATGTCTTGGGGGCACATACATTTTCATCCAGTCTTTTATGGGTAAGTAATAAAACCAAAAATTGCGTTAACTCAAGACCACGTTATGAAAAATCGAATACTGAGCGACTCCACGTTTGAACTTCTAAATATAGACACAATGTATTTCCACAGTGTTGTACGTTACAGCAGGAAAAATCTCAATTATAATATTTATTAAGACATATTTTAGTACAGCCACACGTTGTTAGTGTTATAATGGTCGTGAAAGTACATAAACCCTATTCCTATAACCATTTCCACGCAGCAATCTGTTTCAACGTGAGGAACAGTAATACAAACATGCACTATTCTTTCCAGTAATTACCAATCGCAGACCTGCTGGCATATACCACAGCCGTTACAGAATTAAGCTGCAGAAGTCACGAAACTGTTTAAATGATCGGTTGAGATGATTTATAGCGGTAAAACTTGACCGTTTGCTGGGTTTCAACATATGTTCAACTTATGAAAAGCTGTCGTTTGTGTGTAGAACTGTTACCTTATTTGACTAAGCCAATAAGAATCCCACTATTGTAATATTTGATGCCTATTATTGGTCTGCAGACAGCTACGTTGCGTCAGACGTATAACAGCCAGCCACAGTGTTTTAAAGGTTATGTTGGCACAAAACTGTTTCGTGATATACCATCATCTCTTAGTGACCGGATAGCTCACAAAATGCCCTACACTTTTTTGTGCGCTTCCTGGGGCAGTACCTTCACATGACCTCTCACACAACAGCAGACACATCTAATGAAACCATGGACTGACATGAGGAAATTGTATGCGCGGACAGAGACGGGAATGTATTCACCAAGCTTGGAAGTTTCTGAAGCACCGAACACAAAGCGAATGGCATCAAAGCATCCGTGTTGGGATATGAAGTCAGTCATTTCCACGCGATCGAACGTGACAGACAAGGGAGTGATTGCTTGAGAACGAGCGGGTGTTGGGGTGAACAACGATGAATCAATTTTCAAATGCAATACCTCAAGCCTTTCAATATTTTTTTTTAAGTCCGTTCTAAACAAGTCGGCCAGCATTTAGGAAGCTCGAGCTACTCCAGAGCAGCTGACCATCAGTAATAATTATTTTAGATTTTTCTTATTCTCTAAACCGAATTGAATACTTTATTACTTCCAATATGAAAACTTTAGCTTCAAAGGTGAGTTAACGTCTTCTTTCAATGCAGAAGTTCTTTATTTGTTTTGACGCAATGCCTGAGCATTGAATAGTTCTGCAGCAGTCGCAATATTTTTAACGTTAGCGTTTGAACAGGAAACGTACACACGATGGGAAAAAAGGCACCAGAAAAATTAAAAATGAACCACTTTCTTTATACGAATAGTAGACTACATGCACATAAGACGAAAAAATGTATTGCGTGTTTCATGATTAAGTGTCCAGCTGCGCTGTAATAATATGGTGTCGGTTATTTTCTTATCCAAAGTCACAGCAGAAAACAGGCTCCAGAAAACAGGATATTGTAATAATTATTTAGCAATTAACAAGTCAGTCCGTATTCGGCAAAACAGTGTGGCAGCCTACGGCTTGTATGATGATGTTATCAATCAGAAATGTTATGTAGCAGCGCACCTGGCCCAGCCGGATGGTGACACGCCAGTTAAAAAATAATAACCCATAAATATAAGGCAATGTTATACTGAAGTATAGAAAAAATATATTTTTTAAAATCTTTACTCGCGATGAATAAGAGTCCCTGCTTGTTAAGGCCATGCTCTTTAGTTTATACTGTTTTTTTTTCGATAATAATATTTTTAACTAAAGGAGGGCAGGTATCAAAATTCCGCCAGACGGTTTTTTTTGAAATGGTTTTTGCAGTGATAGCTAATTTTTTCAAAACAAGAAATTTTTGTTTCAACTAAAAAGGCAATTAACCAGATATTTCGATAGTTACAGAATTAGCTAAAGCCGTAGTATTTACTACCTTTAAAAAAATCAGCCAACATGGAGAAGACGATTTTAAACAAAACTGCCAGACAATTTTTTATATCTGCTTTCGTTTAGGCGTAAAAAAGTAATATCGCTTAAAAAAGTAAAAACTAGAGCGCATGGCCTTAAGGTGCCGGTCTACCAGTGAAAAACAGTCACAGTTTAAATTCGATAATCTGACGTTATAATATGGTAGAGGAGGCTTCTGAGTGACTCCTTCCTAAGCCACTAACTTGTATATAAGCTGACGGTCGCTCCAGTCGCGAGATAGCTTCGGAGGGGAAGGGTCACGTTACTCTGCTCCTCAGCCTGTTCCTCAACCACGCGAGTGCTTGACAACCCTCCCCTCTTCCCCTCGGGCAATCACACGCGCTGCCCTTGCAGTGTTGCCAGATACCGCGCGGGGAGCTCGCCCGGCTGATAGCAGAGCTGCTGGTATTCACGTGCAGCCTGCCC
>PNEQ01122505.1:0-20246 GCA_003012365.1 Medauroidea extradentata
GTTTTTTTTGTAAGGCAACAACACTGGCATGCACTCGGCCTAGCATCTGTCTTACATATTTTTTACCACCCTTTTGTGTTTGGGGAGCTCTGCAATTCCTTGCAGAACCCGATCCACCTTCCTGTCTGCGCTTGCATCCTCCTGGCATTTGGTATTTTCTTTGGCCAATGTTAACGGGGGATGCAGGTGGGGCAACACTGGCCCTGGAACACAGTATGTTCCAGGCAGGTGCCACCGTTTATTCCAGTCCCAGTACTCCGGAAGTAATTTTCCGCACACCATGCACGTCCATCATCGATAGCTACTTTGGCCTGCATGGTGTCACACAAGTCACGTGTAATACTTATGACTGGGTTCAGTTTTTTGGTCATACTCCATTCCGATGAAGACGTTTGTCAAAGAAAACTACGAGGTCCAAAAAACTGCATCCAGCCGTGCGCTCCCATTGCACAACACTTTCAAAGAACATGCAATACTGAGTGAGAGCGTGAGAGATTTTGGTCAGCGCTTAACATCGAGGTCTTTGGCGCTGGTGAAAGGTGACATGAGGTGAGTGTGGAGCAACACCGGAATGAAGGGGCGGGAGAAACGGGAGATTCACGAGTAAACCCACCGACCAGCAGCATCGTCCGGCACGATTTCCACGTGCGAAAATCCGGGGACCGCTGGGAATCGAACCCGGATCGCTTTGGTGGGAGGCGAATGGTCTTGACTATTTGGCCACCGCGGCCCCTCATAGATTACAGTATGGTCAGTTCAGTTACTTTTTATTTTACAAATTTCTAATGTGTAGTCTTAAGTTTACTTTGCCTCAGGATTTCACATCCCTTCGATGGATGTACGGCAGGAGGTGTTCGAAATGAAACATAGTTGGAACTACTTCCGAGTTGGTACTGAAGTGTGTCGAGGTCGTTTGCTCGTAGCCTTTTTTGTGCGCAGCTGCGAGGGCGTGAAATTTAGTGGATCACAATTAAAAATAAACACAGCCACCTGGTGCGTGTTGTTTCATTATGCAACCGTTATATGGCGGCGGTGTGCAGTTGCCAGGTGAGCTGGCGTTTACTCGACAACTTGGATCTTGTCCCATCTGTCACGTCAGCTTCTAAAACGCAGTTCTGCAGCTGTTTCTGCGCACCACGTGTGTAAGCTCGTGAGTAGTCAAAGTAACTTCCACACTCTTTGGGCGTGCACATGTTTTAAAAGAACATAATTTTTACATCGAAAGAATCCCTACATTGTTTTCTGAAAATTATATCATAATTTGTACTTATTTTTTGCAGGAATATATCTTGTAGTTTTTCATATTCTTTCACCCAAACCATAACCAATTTTGTTATGCAAGTAAGTCAAAATCAAATAAATTATTTGTCGGCGAACGAACGGTGAAATATTTTGCAAAACGCCTACGTAGAATTGAGCGTCGTACGACTCCTTTCAGTCTTGAATTTTTTCAAAGGATTCCTTTTATTATTATTATTTTTTTTTTGCACCGATGTGAAAAAAAAACCCTGCCTATCGTGGCATTAATACTTCCAGATGAAATCACAATTCACATTACGGCTGTTGAATGTTATAATACAGCAGAAAAGATACTTGCGATTATTCCACCATCTCAAATTATTTTATGTTTGTCTCTAATGTTACTCAACTTACGACATTTTCGCCCTTAATGAATTTTTGTATCTTATGTTTTTTTTTTAATGACACGATAAATTTTTTTAACTTGCCCAAAACAATATTATTGTGAATTCGTCACAATTAAGATAACAGCGCTGGAAAACGCTAGTTGTGTTCGTGTTTGTGAAGGTGGAGGCCATGCTCTGCGTTGTTATGGAACGCTATTCGTGGCCCGAACTCGCCAAAATGCATCTTGTGTATGGTGAGGGGGGGAGGGGGAGAGCTAATGCAGGAGCTACACAACGCTTGTACAGAGAGCGATATCCAAACAGAAGGCATTCTCATCACACGTTTACTACACTGCACCGCCGGTTGCGGCAGGCAGGCCACATGGATGTGACGAGATCAGATGCTGGGCGTCAACGCCATGTACGAACGGTACATACCGAAGAACAATTGCTGCAAATTGTTGAAAACAATCCAACCGTCAGTACGCATACTGTCGCCAACAAGCTAAACATCAGTCAGCGTACTGTTGTGTGGGTATTGAACGAACAGATGCTGCTTCTATATCATTTGCAGAGGATGCACAACATGGGCCGGCCTACTTTCCGAGGCGACGCCATTTGCAGAATGGTTCCTGCCCCAAGTACAGGTGGTACCTGGTTTTGCAACGAACATTCTCTGTACGGACGAGGCGTTCTTCCAACGGGATGGCATGTTAAATTCGCGCAGTAGCCATGTCTGGTCAGATATTAATCCGTATGCCACAATTACCCGCAGTCACCAGAAGCGATTCGGCTTCAATGTGTAGGCTGGTATCATTGGTGATGTGTTAGTACGGCCGTACCTACTTACACCCCGCCTCGGTAGCCACGGGTATCTTGTGTT
The DNA here is from genome assembly GCA_003012365.1 of Medauroidea extradentata. Classification (NCBI taxonomy): domain Eukaryota; kingdom Metazoa; phylum Arthropoda; class Insecta; order Phasmatodea; family Phasmatidae; genus Medauroidea; species Medauroidea extradentata. The sequence continues at coordinate 2,509 of PNEQ01122505.1, forward strand.
CCTACAGGAAACTCTTCCGGAGTTATTAAAGGATGTGCCATTGCAAACAAGACAATGAATACGGTTGCAGCACGACGGTGCCCATCGTGCGCATATCGTCCGCACGTACCTGAACAATGCATTCTCTGACAGATGGATCGACAACGGTGGGCCCTTTGCGTGGCCTGCACGTTCACCTGACCTTAACCCTTTGGGCTTCTTTTGAGGGCTGATGCGGGGCTATGTGTATGAGACCCAGGTGCTAAGTGAAGAAGATCTTGTTGGGCAGATCGCCACTGGGGTTGGCAACATTTCCGACAGGCAAGGTGTCTACGTGTGTCCAGCAAAAATATGGTGCATCGCTGCGAACTGCATGTGAAAAATGGAGGTCGTTTAATCGAGCCATTCTTGTAGGTGACAATGTGTAAATAAAATGGACGGACACACATGTACGCTTCTCACTTACCCTGCTGGACTCCCATGCATACGTATATGGTAGCGGTGTGGTAAAGAGACGTAGGTGGCTCTGAACAGCAGTGGCTGTCAAGCCATTTGGGAAAGGGGGTGAACGATGTGTGCATGGAGCAACACCAGAATGTAAGGGCGGGGGTAATGGGCGATCCCCGAGTCAACCTACCGACCAGCGACATTCTCCACGTGTGGCACGCTGAGGTGATCCCACGGAGTATCGAACCCGCATCGTCTACGTTGGTGTAAAGAGATATGGCCGCCTGACAACCGCCCCCCGTGTAGTAGCTAGCAGTGCCTGATTAGTTGCATAACCACACAGGCTTTGGAGAACGCCACTCCAATCTACCCGCAGATACGTCGGTCATTATTTTTGGGGAAATGGTTTGCCGGAGGGTGTTTTACCGAGGTGACCTTTTTTGTTGTTTAACAGATGTTCTTTCATAAACAGGCATCAAACCACGAGACAACGTTGCAAGTACGAAATGCCGCACGATCGCAATCTCGCATATGCCTACAAAGGGGGTTGATTCGTACCAATATCACGTCTTCAGAAAACAGGTCTTTGTGTCCTCCAACACGTATTCTTATGATTTTTGCTATACCTCCAGCGATTTTCGATTGGTTCATTAAAATCGGTTCTGCACATCCATTTTCATGTGGTCTTAATGCCCTTGAAATGCTTTTCCGGCCAAACTGTTAAATGTAAACCCTACCTTATTTTGCATAAGGAATCGCCCCACACAGTTTGTCGGTCGAATTCAAACTCACCCTGTAGAATTGACAACAAATTATTATTGGACGAAATCTCATCAGAAGTATCGCATATTAGTTAAACGGAATTCGACACAAATAAAAATTATTAAGTAATTCTATGTACATACTTCATAAGTCACTACTATTACCAAAATTAAACATCCAATAACGAGTATTACTTTCTCGGGCTCATCACAAGCAACAAAGAATAGTAAAGTATTCAGTACAGCATATTAAAATATACATTAATACTAATAGTTTTCAGTTTGCTGTATCGTGTGGGTTGATTGCAGCCTTCAGTGTTAGCGTTCTCGTACAATGACTACTGCGCTTCAAAATACTGTGGGTGGATCACTATGTCCTTGACTTGTACGATTACAGTCTTGGGAAGCATATCACAGAAAAGTATAGGCCTATATGTATGTAATTTTGAGGTGAAATATTGTTTAAAAGTCGTGAGATCGTTAAGAAAATGAGTCTTCACGTGTTTCTGGGAGTAAAAAAACCGCCTTTGACACTGAGTTTTACATACAGTCGTGACCTACTCGCAGATATCTTCTAATTGGTTGTCAAACATTTATGTTAAGATGTGTGATTCTTGGACACGTAATTAGTGTTTCATGTGTCCAAACGTATAGACATATCTGTGTTGTGGATGACAGTTTTTTTTTCCAAGCAGATTTCAGTGTAAGTCTCTTGCGCTTTATAATGGTGTGTTTGATAGTTGGCAACAGACTCTCAACATCGTAAAGTTGGCAGTCTTGCGCTTACGGCTAGCTGCGCATTTATTCGTGAAGCAACATGGCGGCAGATGGTTCCCGGAGTGCTCGCTGTCAATAGATGTGGCTTGATAGCGTTTTTTTTTTTTTTTCATTCATTCTTTCTCGGTACAGTCCATTTATTTTCACGTCTCAACAATTCCACTAGTACTTGAATTCGTGCGGCAGATAGCCTCTTTCCTTCTTAGTTACAAAGTTGTGAACCGGGACTCAACGAACTTCATCTCTGTTTCGCTGGTTCATTCTCTCGTCAGGCACCGCTGGCCACAAACCGACCGAGATGGTGCAGCGATAAAACACCTGACTCGTGTTAGAGAGGACCCGGATTTGATTCCCGGCCAGGGGCGGATCCAAAAAAAAGGGGGGGGGCATTTGGACCATGGCCCCTCCCGAGACTGCTCCCGAAAATATTCAACCAAATAAATGCCAAGTAAACACTGAAAATTATTACCTTTTCCTAAGACTGCGCAACATTTACAACACAATCATGGTTACACGATTTTGCGTTGCTACTATGTATGTATATACTATATGTATATATATTATATATATATGTGTGTGTGTTTAAATTTGTTTCCATAATTTAGAAGGAAAAAAAAGTTGTGTTTTCTAGATTCCAAATTGTTTTGTGCTGTTCAGTTTTTTAGTCATTAAAATTATTGTATGTGTTCCAAGTGATAACACAGTTATAGAGACACTTGGAAACAGAAGATTTAGAATGTGTCTAATTATTTTATTATATCAGCACAGTTTTAAAACACAGTTTATCCAAAAATAATATTACAATAAAACAGTGCCATTTTGCACCTTAAAATCCAAAATTTTCCAGGCGAAAACCTCCGGATCCCCCATTTTTTTTTTTTGCTTGCGGCGTGGATATTTCTAATTTTCAGGGCATGCCCCCCCCCTCAACCCAGGGCTGGATCCGTTCCTGTTCTCAGCGCTGGCCATCCCCTAGAATTTCTTTTTTCTCGTATTTTTCCCGAAATCACTTCAGGTGAACAATAGGATGGTTCTTAACTGTATTGGACCTGGTCTAAGCATTCCCCAGTTCTTGTAATGCGGAGCAATAGTTATATCACTTCAATGACCTTGTGGACGGGACGAAAGTCCAAGTACCTACCTACCACAACTGAGTAATGATATACTATGCTGTCACTGGCGACAACTTTCCGAGTGTGTGCTCTATTCTTTGATTTCTTTGTATCTATCAACTCCTGTCTCAGAAGTGTTCTTTTTGTATGTGACAGCGGTATCGAGGTGTTTCTCGGAAGGGAACACATTCTTCACCATTCTAGCCACGGGGCTGAGTGATAGCTACGGTGTCTCACGAGACGATAAGAAATATGCTGTAGATACTAATACCGAACAGTTTTTGTTAGTAACAAAGATAAGTGTCTGAAAAATTACCTAGCGGCAGGAGGTGGAACTATTCTGCTGTTTTTTTTTTTTTTTTGTTGTGACAACAAAAATTGGCTCTCCACCGAGAAAAGAAAGTTTTCCTCCGCGTTGTTTATCTTACATTAATAGGATAGGTGTGTTTGTCTATTTCTTTGAGATGGAAACGCAGTTACTTTTCTCGCAAAATTGAAAAGATGTCCGGTATTGGTTTGCAATGTATTTAGCGGTAACTCTTTACGTCAGCTGTTGCACACCCACCACCTATCTCCTCCTCCTTCCCACAATCCAGCTTCATATTCGTACTAAGGTCAGTTCTACTACAGGGTAGAAAGAGCAATGTTAAATGTTTGTCACAGGGAACATTTCTACCGCTTGAGCGCTGGTGTCGGTAAGATGTGTAAATTAACCAATCACAGAGTTTTCCTGAATTTTAAGTTACATAAAGTTAATCATGTAAAACGCGAAATTGGTTTATTTTCACTTTAAAATTAAGTTAAATGACTTATGTCATTTCCAAGCCTATTTAAATTTAATTTTACTACGATTTCATATTTTTCTGGTACCGTAGCGATTGCAGCGAAACTAGCGGCAGAAATTTTTCCTGTGCCAAACTCTCCCACAAGAACACACGTTTTATGCCTAGTCTGCAGTAGGATTAACCTTAGTCCTACTACATACACTACATTAAAAATAATATTAGCCTTTAGACTAGGGTTGAGTATGTAGTAAATAAACACTCTTACGAGTTTTCTCTAAGGTCGTTACCAAGTTCTGGCTAGGACTGAGGAGTTTATTGGTAGAGTCAAATAGCTTGATTGTATTGTTTATTATTTTAATTATAAAAATATTCATAAAATTGGGTATGATACTTTCATTGACACCTTCAACTGCTGAATATTGTTGCGAGTCAGGTAACCTTGCAACGCACGCGAGGCCGCCACATCCTATCGCAGATTATCCTCTCTTGTTTATACTGTTTTTCCGATGACTATTGTTATTACTATTTTGTTTTAGCCGAAACGAGAGCAGATACCAAAAATCTGTTTGACAGTTTCGTTTAAGATGGTTTTTGCCGTTATAGTAATTTTTTTTTAAAAAAAAACAAGAAATTATACGGCTTCATCTAAGAAGTCAACTAACTAGGATTACATTAATGACATAATTAGCTAAAAAAAAGTAGTATTTACTGCCTTAAAAAAATCAGCCAACATGGAAAAGACGATTTTAAAGGGCGCGGTTCATTTCAGTTTTCAACGTATTTTTATTTTTATATTTGTACCAGATATTTTTTCCTTACTTTAGACATAAATTGTGATTAAATCTTCCTCTTATAAAATGTGTGTATCTCTCATAGTTTTTGCGTATTGAGTCGTAAGCGCCAACATTTGCACTTTACGGTTTTATGTACGCCACTAAAACCGACATACCAAACCGAAAAAAATTCATAGTGTATAACAATGTTGTAGGCTATGATTTGACATATATATATATTTATTTATTTATATAAACAAAAAATTAAATATTTTTGAATTTAATAAAAAATTATTTAAAAATGAAAATTTAAAAACTTCAATATTTTTTTAAAAATACAAAACTATATACGTTCTTGTTTTTATAAGTGTCAAATCATAGCCTACAACATTGTCATACAATGCGAATTTGTTTCGGTTTGGTATGTCAGTTGGTTTTAGCGGCATACATGAAACCGTAAATTGCAAATTTTTGATGTTTACGACTCATTACGCAAAAGCCATGAGATACACAAATTTCCTAAGGGGGAGATTTAATCACAATATATGTCTAAAACAAGAAAAAAATATATGGTACCAATATAAAAATAAAAAACGACGTTAAAAACTGAGGTGACCGCGCCCTTAAGCAACAGATATTTTATATCTGCTCTCATTTAGCCGTAAAAAATTAATATCGCTAAAAAGTAGAAACAAGAGAGCCTCATGGCCGGGGGGGGGGGGTATAGAAGTGTTATATGTAGGTATGTATGTATTTAAAAATAATTATGTCGATACATTTGAGATTTTAACTTTGTACATTGATTTCATGTAATAAGTCATTTCTCAGTCGAACCTGGCAACGTCTAAGGTAGAAATCCGTTCACCTTTTCATCAGAATACTAACAACACTGCTGGTAATTCAAAATAAGGGGTGTATCCTAACGGTCCAATTGATTGAACCTGCCTGTCCGACATTCTGGCAGGACGTGAGTGCGTGCTAGCAGGTCTCCGATCTAGGTACACACTTTCACTAGAAAGGATGGGTAGTGCGATGCTCGTAATTAAATTAAGAACTTTATTAATTTAACTACTGCATTTTGGGAACGAGTATATTCTTAAAACTAAAATTCGGCGTACCCTCAGGACAAATTAGCGAAACAATTTTAGTAAGGGTATATTTAAACTGTCACTTGTGTTTTATTCTACGCCGTCATGACCAAAATAGTAGATTGGAGACAACTGTTTTACCGTAAATTTGGCTTACTTTTTAAGATATCAATTTTGGGCTATTTTGGTGAATAAGTATATAATTGGGGTTGAGTGTTTAAAACTATTATTTTCGTCCATCTAGTTAACGTTTGGAGCTTTCTAACTAAAGGATATAAACATCCAAATTTCTTAGCCGATTAGAGTAACCCCTTAAGGTCAATTAATCCAATCCAATAGGTTTTATAGGTCGTTCGGGATGAAGTGAGTACTAAAAATTTGACCTTTGAAAATATCACTAGCCGTTGCTGCATACAATTCAACATTAACTCTAACTGTCTTACAGCTTGTATGGTTTGCAGCGAAATTACGCAATATAGTTCCGTGTACTTTTTTATTTAAATACAACATTACTGAAATAAAAGTAACCGGAATCGACATTATTGTATTTTATATACCAATAAAACTTTTTTCCAACGAACTGTGGGGATTTCTTTTTTTATTTAAATACGACATTATTGAAATAAAAGTAACCGTAATCGACATCATTGTATTTTATATAATTAATAAACTTTTTTTCAACTAACCATACAGTTAGTTGAAAAAAAGTTTATTAATTATATAAAATACAACGATGTCGATTACGGTTACTTTTATTTCAATAATGTCGTATTTAAATAAAAAAAAAAAGAAATCCCCACAGTTCGTTGAAAAAAAGTTTTATTGGTATATAAAATACAATAATGTCGATTCCGGTTACTTTTATTTAAGTAATGTTGTATTATTATTAATTATTAATAAAACTTTTTTTCCAACTAACTGTATGGATTTATACTAACTGTACAACGTATCTTAGGCGCGCAACCATAAAGTGACGTGTCCAGAGAGGTGAGACATTTCCCGTCGTTAGCCGTTATGCACGGAAAGATACGAAATGGCTGAAAATAGAACTCGAGCAGGGCTTTTTTTTAGTCTTCACTTTATCCCGCACTGTATGTAAATCTCGTGATGACCGAGTAGACTGAAGTGGGACATCATCAGCCGACTACAGCTGGAGAAGTCGTTGCTGGCGCGGTGTCCGGCAGGTCGGTCACGTACGTCCTCTCAGATGTAGAGAAGAGATGTGGAGGGTGTGGGAGGAGTTAGTTATCTTCCTGGAATGACCGCGGGGCGAGCCGCCAAGTATGGCGCTGCACTCACTCTCTCTGTGTGCCGGCCGCCGGGCGAGAGAGCGGTTTATGGCCGGGGCAGGTTTGTGACTCAGCGCGGCGGAAGAGAACGAACCACAACCGGCCTTGACACTCATTGCGACCGACGAGCGACTTCGCCCCGCCCCGCCGTCATGACAAACCTGCGTTGCCAGATCAAGCCCACTGTCGCGTCACAAGTTACAGCGGAAATACGGTAGTCCGTGTCGAATATGGTTGTCGGTTTACAAACTCTCCCTCCCGTTATCTCAGGAAACAAAATAAATAAAATATTTTATAAGAAAACTGCCTAAGTATCACCATTTTTTCACCTTAAGGCTCGCTTTCAGTCGCCATATTAAATTTTATTATTTTTCGCTTTTTTAGAATTCTGAGAAGAAAAATTTTAAATCGGCGACTATACCGCAAATTCTGTTTACGTTGAGCTACGATACAAGCATGGCAATGGAGCTAGTAATTTACAGTTAGGTCGCTATTTTTTGTCGGGAAAATTATGAGTATAAAAATATTTGTCACGCCCGTTGCGGCGTAATTATAAGTTAACAGCAAAATTGCAAGGTCTGTACTGTAGCGAAACGCCGTTTTTAGCTGTGTTAGATGGCTTAGAAACAGTGTTTTTAATGAGCATGGTTTCTTAACAATGAGGTTCCGACCTTACCTGAAGTTTGTTTTCGTTTCGTGCGTTGGCACGATTGGCATACGTGGAATATTTTCGTAGGAAAAAAAAACGTGTTTACAAATGCACTACAACGCATTTGAAGCGTGAGGTAGTTCATGTGTCGAGTGAAGAGTGACGTAAAAGGATTTTCGCCAGAGCTTAGCAGCGAGACTTTTCATCGATAACGAGTAGACAGGAAACATTCGAGCGCAGGGGCGTCATTTGGGGCCACAGGGAGGGGCAAATGCCCCCCCCCCCTGGGTTTAGAATTGTATGTGTATAAATATATTTTTTGTATTTTAAAATTTAAATAATGCTAACTTAAGCACATAAAACTGAAGTTTTATTATTAAAGTATCTAATTTATACATGCATAATTCATAAAAAAAAAAAGATGCAACAAGGTCACTGTCGCCGGAAAACAAAATCTTGACGTCCCTAGAAAAACCAGAAATGACGCCCCTGATTCGAGGGTTCACCGGTCTGTAGATTGTCTTCCAAGAACACTTTTTTACTGAAGCTGACAACAGCTCATTGGATGCTCGTTGATTTAGCGATACTACATGAGTAGGCCTGCGTTTATGTACTTCTTTATTATTGGTTTGACTCACTCTAAGCGGTGTCAAATAAATACTGGACTAATTGTTAGGGACCCCTGTTTTTACGCGAAAATAACTTTGCCCCACTTTGTTTCGGTACCCTACGTGCACATCTGCAGTTCTGCTGCGTGGTCAATGATTGGATATTTGACTGTCACGAGTCTTGGGATTCTACCGGCAAATCATAGACGTGTGGTATTGCACGGAAGTTTCTGTAATTGACTCAGTCAAATGAAGTGACGGCTCTTCACATAAACACGCAGCCAATAACCATGAAGCACAACTGCAAATGTGCATGCAAGGCATTGAAACTAACTGGGGCAAAATTCTTTTCGCGGAAAAACAGGGTCCCTATTAATTGCGAGAGTGATACGAGCTTACCGTTGTTTGATGTCTCGCGAATTTTTCAGACCCCTAATAATAAGGGGTGATACGATGTGGGTATATAGTAGCGTCGGATGTAAGAGGACAGAAAAAAATGGTGGTGGGGGGGGGGTTACGAAAGATCCCCGAGAAAACCCACCGGCCAACAGCATCGTCCGGCACTATTCCCACATGCGAAACTCAGGGTGGGCCCCGCCGAGGATCGAAGCCGAGTCGCCGTTGTAGGAAACTAGTGGTCTAACCACTCGCCTCCGCGACCCCATGGAGACCGGTAAGTTTAGTGGACTTGCGTCTCTTCGGTAGCGAGGTCATTAAAGGTCTTTTAGAGACGGTTACACACGACGTGATAGGGAATAGGAGAGGAATCGGCCATGTCCTATGTTTAGGCACCTCCCCGTCATTAGCCGGGAGCTATTTCGGAAAACCGCGGAAAATTGAAATCAGGATGGTCGGAGCCGATAATCGAACCCATGCCCTCCCTTTTAGGGGTTCAACGTTTTACCGTTACGCCACCTCGTTGTGTTTCTTAGTATGGCGGGTGGAGTAGAACCGTTACTGCTCATTTTACTGCAAATAGCATTTATATTTGTATAGAGTATTCCTTTATTTCTCTCTCTCTTTCTCGCACAATATTCAGTTCTTGTAGATGACATCTTTTGTCTTCTGTGGCCTATGAACCTCGCCTTTGCTACACAAGCCTTACCACGTGTTTCTAGGTACCCGAGAGTTCTCCGGACTTGTTGACACTTCCTCGACAAACTAGTAACGCAGGCTGCTTATAAATATCTCCACCAGCCTTGCATGGTCACACGTACGCTCATACTCAGTATGGAGCGGATGTTGCTCATCTCGACCCGGGAGAACTTCGTATATATGGACGTGTGTGACGCCACTGTGGCGTTGATTGTTCGAATAGCATCACCGCCAGCTCAAAGAGAACAATGGACATTTTGTAGCCTTGAATTAAGAGTGCGTGGTAGATAAATAAACGCTGAAAACATCAATTGATTTATACGCTTATTTCGAAGCCAATGTGGATGAAATATTCAATGACAATCCTAGATAATGGTATTTGCCAACTTTAAGAGTAAATATTTATCCAGAATTACTAATTCGTTACGTGCGATCTCTTGCGCCGCAGTTAAATGCAGGAGGTTCCGGCGTAAGAGATTGTGCCTCAGAAGTTCGTAGCACTGGAAACAATTTTTGTTTAAAACGTTGGCTAAAACTATTGTCTAGGATTGTTTTGTTTAACTTTCGCAAATTGGCTTCAAGAAACCTACAGTTTCAGCGTTGAATTATGTACCTCACCCTCTTAAGTGTGAATGTTATATAATTCAGCGTTAAAAGCATCATTTCAGAATTGTAGGTTTCTCGAAGCCAATTTGCAAAAATAATAATAAAAAAAAACAGCAATCCTTGATAATAGTTTGTGGCAACTTTCTGAGCAAAAATCTTTCTCGAGTAACTTATAACTGTTGAAACAGTCTCTGACACCGAAATCTCGTGTATTTAATTGCAGCGCAAGAGATCACGCTAAATAAATACATTCTGGATAAATGTTTGCTCATTAAGTGGCAAATATAATTCTAAAGGATTGTTGTTTTGTAGTTTTTCTATATTGGCTTTAAAAAAACCGTAGATCTCAATTGAAAAATTCAGATCTTATTTATCTGCCACGCCCTCTTAAGTATGATGTGTTATTTTCACGTGAAAACCAATGCCAGTACTAAAAAAATATATATTCTCGTGTGAAAAACCAATTTTAATACTAAAGAACACATGTTTCATACATAAAACCCAGTATAAACATACTATGTCAAAGAACACAACAGAATAATGTTAATAACTAAGAGCACACAGCACAGCTATCGTGACGTGTAGAGCCGCCTTAAGTTTGTGACAGCAGCTTCATGAAGGTAATATCTCATCCTGTTAAGGGTGTTCACATGGCAAAATCGTATAATTTTGTATTTGTACGACATAGTTTTCATTTTATAGACGTTCCTTGTGACCACGTTCCCCACTTGTGAAACATTGTTAGCTCTCATAGTCTTCCCATGGCGGCAGGTCAGAGTTAAAATTTTTAAGTTACGGGAACATGCTAGATGCTAACATGTTTGAGAAATTGTACGACAAAACCTATATCCCTTTAGCAATATGCTATATGGGATCAAATAAATAAATAAAACTGATTTATGCGAATGAAATAATTCCCACTGAATTTAGATAGTATGGGTCATATGCTAATAGGTTTTAAATCACAGAATGCAATTACTTTGAATTTAAAAAAAAAATTCTAAAAATTACGTTAATTTTCTGTATTTATGGCCATTTAAAAAAAATTAAAAAAAAAAAATTCAAAGGGACTTTCTTGTGTGGTTTTAAATCGTTCAGTACATGGCCCGTACTATCTAATTTCAGTGTAAAATATGTCGTTCGAGAAAGGCACTTGGTTTTTGTTATTAGCATGTACCCGTAACTTGCAAACTTTGACTTTGACATGCCGCCATGGGAAGACTATGAGAGCTAAAATAATTTCACAAGTGGAAAATGTAGCTACAAGTAACTTCTATAAAACTAACACTATGGCGTACAAGTATAAAGTTACGCATTTTTGCCACGTGAACGCCCTTAAATAGCCGGACATTTTTAGCATAAAAAAATCCGGCCGGACGCGAAAAAAAATAATTTAAAAAAAGAGGACATGTCCTTCATTTCGCAGGATATTTCCTCCATTTTGCAGGACATTTTGTAACGCTAGATGTCCTTCCCCGGCAAGAGCATGCCCTCGTGACTCGAATAGGACAACTAATCCTTACCGAACATTGCCGAAGGTAGGGCAGCCTCAGTGATAAGGTCGACACCTACCTGCTCTTTAGAGCCTCTGAACCGACGGAGCTTTTCAGGGGAAGTGTATCGTATTATCAAAATATTATCTTCGACAAAGCATAGGACATATTCCTGATAGTCTGCGTGACATAAATAATGATGGAATCTTTCACTAATTTGTCATGCAGAATCATTGCAGGACAGTTATAGGTTAACTTTCAAGAATTCTCTTACAATGATTCTGCAAGACAAATTAATGAAAGATTCCATTATTATTTATATCCTGCAGTTTACCAAGAATATATTATTTGCTTTGTTGAAGTGAAATTTTTGATAGTACAATTTTAATCAATGTTACGGCCCAAAAACTGAAAATACAATAAAATTGTAACACTCCCCCTTAAGGGCGACCTCGAAGCGCGAATCAAGTGCCACGTCGCCACTACAAGCCAAGCGCTTTACTAGCGTGCAATATTTCTTCTGATCCATTTTTACTACCGGACTTTAAGGCGGGACATCAGCCGCCATATTGGATTATTTTATTTGTTCACTTTTTAAAATTCTGATAAGAAAAAGTATAAAATTTGAGATTATAGCGTAAGTTCTATTTCTCTTGTGCTACAGTAGAAGCACAGCGGTTGAACTTTCAACGTATAGTTAAGCCGCGTTCAGTCACACAATATGTATTTTATATTCTTATTTTTGTATGACTGATGACGGCCTGATATACGTTACAAGTTCTATTATGATGCTTGTGCTGTACCGCAAGACAAGTAGAATTCACACTATAATCACACGTTTTACACATCTCTTCTCAGAATATATAAAAAAGCGAAAAATTAAATAGTCCAATATGGCGACTGATGTCCCACCCACGGCCGTAGAAGAACAGGTCTGGACACTCGCCTGGAAACTTGACCCCCTTGTTGTTTGGCTGCAGTTCACCAAGTTACCGAGAATATTGTGTTTTATTGGCGCTGATGTTAGGGCGGTCGGACTAAACTCCGCCCACTTCCTTTCCGCTAAGACAAACAATTTATCAAAACGTATTTTTTTAACAATTTATGAAATACTTTCTTCGCTCACAAATTTAAGAAAAGGCTCCAGCGATCTTTATTTACTTTCTAAATTTAACAATGGAAAAAAGTGGGCGGAGTTTGAGTCCGACCGCCCGGAAAACAGCGCCAAAAATTACGACATTCTCGGTAACTTGACGAACTACAGCCAAACAACAAGGGGGTCAAGCAAAATACATTGTTAGATAGGCGAGTGTCCAGACCTGTTCTTCTACGACCGTGGTCCCACCTTAAGCGGCGATAATGTCATATCGCTGGTGGAAAGTCTGTTGCAAAATTCAGTGCACGTTTCTATTCGAGTTTCGCATACTTCGGGCTAGTACATTTTGAAGTACAGTTTTCATCTATGTTAGAAGACTCAGAAGTTCAGAAACAGCTTTTGCAATGGGCATGGTGCCTTAAAAATGACATTTCCGTCCTTGCCCGAGATATGTTTTTCTTTTCGTACGTTGGCACAGTGGGCACATGTGGAATAGTTTCGTTTAAAAAAAAAAACTTATTTACGAACACACTGCAACTCATTTGAAGCGTGGGGTAGGCGGTGCCCTTAAAACGTACTGAAATTGTTTACCCGTAATGACGCACGCAATTAACAAACATGTAACTTTATTTAATATTACCAAAAGTTCATGAAGAAATATTTTAGACGTACGCCATTGCAAATGGTGTATCACAGAGTACCAAAGGATACACATAAACAAACAAACAACTGGCAAACATAGGTAAATATATACAGTTCCACAAGGAATTCAGTCAGTGAGCTACAAGAAAATAAATTAACATAAACGAGCACCAAATAATAAACCAAGGAAAAATTAATAAATTACTTAAATTATTTCACAAAAGGAATTCCCTCGGTAAGTTCGAAACGACAGACAAAAATTAAATATTATTACAAAAACATACAGACAAAACAAACGAACGACAAAAAAAAAAAAACGGAAGCTGGATGTAGGCGGCACACCAGAAACACGACACCTTGAGGGAAGCAAACGAATGCGAATAACACTGTAAATGTGGACAATAAAAATAAAGGGGAAAAAAAAAAACAAGACGAACACAACAGCCATTTGCTGCAATGACGTACGTCCAGAATATTTCATTATTTACTAACTTATTCCATTGCAAGAATCGTTCGAAAGTAACAAAAGTTACATGTTTTAACAAAAGTTGTACCATGAAGAAAATACAGAGCTACCAATGAATAAAAATAAATATTGTATTCTATTTCGTGTTCTGTTGTTGGTTCTTTGTAGAGGTTCTTGCTGCCAACATCGCATGTCTTTTCCGGATAGAAGATTCTCGTATTTTACCGTTGATTTATAAGTCTTATACGCCTCTCTTGAGCGAGAGAGAGAATAGGGACGTAGGCCTACATGTTATATTAAGGGGGGAGTTCATGCAAACATTTCATTATTTTAATAATTTTTATATTCGTACGAGATATTGTTTGTTTTGTAGGTATTGTGACTACTTTTCACAGTAATGAAAAAATTTTAGCTTTCATATTTTTTGTATAACGGCAATCAAAAGCCAAAATTAGCATAAAACTGTTTTATACAAGAAACGAAAACCAATTGGTTTACAGAAACGAAATAATTCGCACTGAAGAACAGTGTTGCTGGCTACAACTTGACATGTATAAAAACATTTTAATGCATTTTTTTTGTATTTAAAAAAATACACTAAGTTGACATTTCCTTATTTCAAATTCAGCAATTTTTTAAAAATACAGAAAATGTTCAATGCTGTTTTTTATTTATGTCCGGACGTAGCCCGTGATACTGTTCTTCAGTGGGAATTTTATCACTTCTGTATGTCAGTTGCTTTTTGTTTCTTGTATAAAACAGTTTTATGCAAATTTTGGCTTTGGCATGCTTCATTCTGAAACTATGACAGCTAGAAAATTTTCGTTGGTGTAAAAAAAAAAGTCACAATATACGCCTATAAAACAAAGTCTCGTACAAATATAAAAATGATTAAAACAAGTAAAATTTTGCAGGGAGACCCCCTTAAGGGCGAGGTCCAGTTGTCTGCTAAAATTAATTAGTTTTGTGATGAATATAATGTATTATTAAAATTCTGACTGCGTTAACACGGAGCCAGTCTCTGTGGTATATTCAAAGTTTGTATTGATGGAATGCATGTACATGCGTCTTGAAGAGTATATTAATTACTTTGGACTGTTTCAGATGTAACAGAACTAGTATACAGTTACGTTTGTCGTCAGATATTATGTTAGTACATGGCTTCTCCCCTCCCCTTCCACTATCGAAAAATATATTCCGAATGTTTAAAAAAATAGGCTATATTAAAAACTTATTTTTATGAATTTAATATTGTTTGTTCATTTACGGCTATGAGACGTGTGAACCCTCCCCATGTCACTAGTGCAAAGTAATAACCTGCACTGTGTGTGCCCCATGGGGCTACGAACCTATCCCTGTCTTACCTTTCCCTGCCTGCACCGCCCTCACCGAAGCAGAAAGTGTGGCTCCGTACCTGTCTCCTGTCGGCCTATTTTTGTGTCAGATGTGGCCCAAATGTCTTGTGACGTGGAGCACGCCACGTGTAGTGCGTGCTAGCTACTGCTGCACCACGGTAGCCTTTCCCCGTCGCCTTGTGTCTGGGCATTTACACGGTGAAACCTCTTGGGTTACTTTTCTGTCAACTACGTCCGGCTCTCGCTAAATCATCTAACGTTAACCAACCTTAACTTACATAGTATATACCAACTCATTCTAACCTCATCTAACATAATCCCTGACCTTAACTAAATATAACTTAAATTAGTCTAGTCCAATCTGATGTAGCATAATTCAACCCAAACTAACCTCATATAATCTAACGTATGCCTCTTCAGGGTTGTTATCGCAAGATTAAGGGTGTTCAGTGCTATTTGGAGGGGAATAGGTAGACTGTATCCGAGCAAAAAGCCGAACATGGTTACGAAAATAGCCGAAACTGTTTCTTTCTCGTTAGACAGTAGTGACCGGTGTTGCCCCAAGGATTAGTAGGGTCGACTAAGTGCGCGATTTGGCACTTCGTGTAGTTAAATGTCGAGCAACCAAAATTGAGGAAACTCATAATAAATACCTTGAGACGTGGGATTTTTGTCAGATCCCGTCGATTGGAGAGCTCTGTTTCTTCTGCGTTGCTCTGTGGGCAGTTGTAGACTTCCATTTGGGTTGATTCATTGAAATGCAATCGTGAATTAAGATCCAGCAGTACTCTTTCGACGAATGATTTGATAAGGCTTAGAACTGTTAATAGTTTGTGTATTCGCTTTTTCTTTATAGCGTACAAGATATGGTTAGTGGGTTTTACGTGTCATCGACAGCGAGGTCATTATAGACAGTGACACACAACTTGGTACAATGACAGCAGCTGGGAGAGGAGTCGGCCATGGCCTTTATTAAGGGAACTGTCCGAGCATTCACCGGTAGCTATTTCGGGAAACCATGAAACACCGAAATCAGGATGGCCGGAGCCGGGAATCGAACCCGGGTCCTCCAGTATGCGAGTCCAACGTGTTAACCGTTACTCCACATCACTCGGTGTACTATGAAGTTAAGTCTCTAGTGAACAGTTAAGTTAGGGTATACACTTTTCTATAACTTTTCATGCTGATTGGTCTCATTCAGCATATTGCTTTTAGTTACGTGTCAAAAAATTGTTGGTGACTTGCTCGTTACCACAAGAACGGTTTCTATATTTGCGAGTGTTACCAGGCTATACAGCAGTACGTAACAAAGTAATGTTTGGTGAACAGTAAACGGTCTCTAGACAAAACATTTATAGTATTCGTTTGTTTGACTGTTTTATGGTACTGGCAAAGACAACACACGCGAATATATCATTTCACACATTCTCGTGTTGGTAGAGAAAGTGCGTTACAAGCTTACAACGCCGACTAGTTGAAGAATTTCATTTCGAAAGAAAAAAAAATTCTTTATTACAGGGTTATTTCGAAGTTTTTTTTTTCCCCTGCTGTAAATGTAATTTCCAGAAAATTAAACATATCGTTTCTGATGTAAGGCCAAAACTTATATGATTTCGATATGCAGTAAAAATTACAGCTAGCACCTTCGTAATGCGTGATAATAGTTAAGTATATTACAAAATACGATAGTTAAAATTTACGTGGTTTATCAGTCCACAGCACACTAAATCCGAATCACTGGCAGTTTCTGACTGATGAACCTGTAGAATTCACTGAAAGTCAGTTAACAGGCAGGTGAAATTCTCTGAGAACAAGTGAAAATCACTTTTATATTAGTATCAGTAGCTTTTAGTCACTGAAATAATCAGCTAGATTTCGCTAACTTCTGTTGCTCAATTTTGACCGATACGACTGAATCTCACCGAAGTGGTTAATTTCTCTATTACGCCACCGCTGACTTTTGCTCATCTCAGCGCAGCTCACATTGTTCTAAGCATTTTAGACTTTTCGAATACCCTGAAAACTATAAGAAAGTTATTATTTTTTTAACGAAAAAAAAAAAAACTCGACAGCACCTACTCTTAAAGAGTTTTTTTTTTTTTTACCGCATTTTAATCTCTGTACCACTATTTTCCTCACCTCAGTACAGAAAATGGTTTCTGTACGATAGCGGTATCGTGAAAGATGTAAATACCTATCTTTTTTTTCGCCAGCTCCCATAACTTCGCTCGAAATAAGTCGTGAATGTAATAAAATCTAAGATTTGCGCTAACCGACAGACCAGTGGGACAATAGAGAAGAGTTATAACTCAACTTTTTAAATTAAGAGAGCCTTATTTTAGCAGAAGACATCGAGACGTGGCAGCAAAAATCTGTACACAATATCCAGCATAATAATACGAAATGTATTACAACTTTGGTTTGAGGTTGGACTCGGTCTGGTGGTTTTAAGGTTACGATTCATCATTTATACTGGTTATACCGTGTTTTTTTTAAAATCCTAAACTAAACTGGTTGGTTAAGGGAAATGGTGCACGCTGAAAATCAGTCATGTGTGGGAATAAGCCGCAAACAGGCCTAAACCGTCCACAAACGCGTACTTGTATGCTATCAGCGCGCAGTTAGATCGTATATAACGCAGGAAGCCGAATATCGGCACTCAGTTGACAGCGAGCCTTTGTAGAGTGAGGATGTACTGCTCTTCGCTGCGCGCTATG
>PNEQ01122506.1:0-20246 GCA_003012365.1 Medauroidea extradentata
TTGGGGCATTTCAGGGTGGATGCATTGCAGGAGTCCAGTTGGTGGTCCTCACCACAGGCTGGACATCGTAACCTGGTACTACGGCAATGTTTGAACGAGTGGCCATATCGAAAACATTTATTACAGAGCATCACCTGCTGGGCTTTGGGTTTAACCCGGAAAATTGTTTTGTAGACAGTGACAGTGTCTGGGAGCAGCTTTCCTTTGAAAGTTAATGAGATTAATTTCGTCGATGTGAGTGTTTGAACATCCCCTCTCACTACTTTTTTTAACATTCGTTCAACCTTCACTAGTTCGTAGGGAGTATCAATACCAGCCGCAATTTCTTCGTTGGACAAGTCAAGCGGGATGCCATATATTAGGCCCTGTCGTTGTGTCAGAGACAAAGGGATATATCCTTTGAGGTTATGTATAGTTAAAGTGGTTCCTGTAATAAGGTCGTTAGCTGTACGAGCCGATTTCATAAGTAATTTGACCCTATTTGGGCCAGCACGAGAAATTTGCAATATGCTATCTGTGCAGCTGTGCAATTTTCTGCCAATGGACACTGGATGAAGATTACCAAGGTTTTTGTCGGTAGACTCTATGAAGACCACATATGGGCCTAGACTTGTAGTGGAATATAAAGCTGGAGGAGCTTGATGATTTCCCCGATTGTCGTTTGTTGACACAGTGTTGTCCCTGCCTGGTGGAGTAATATGGGGTGAATTTCCAGAATTGTCGGGGATGATACTCGGCGGTGGATTGGTATTAACAGTTTCGGTACTAACCTGGAATTCCATGTTTTCTTCAGCCCCCATTTTGGGGGTATAAAATACCTGAGTTGTCTGCTAGCTGTAGTGTCACTTGACCCTCGTCGGAATCAACCAACCTTCCATATTACACAAAAACACGAGTAGACACAAGGCACCGATAATCACTCTACGTCAAACAAACTCGTACACGTTACGCCTGTCCCAAGAGCAACCTCGATGAAGAATGACTCTCTGTCTGACACTACTGTTGGCTATTCAATATTAATTTAAAACAGAACTTATCTTGACAATCTACGCCACGGTCGTAGAAGAACAGGTCTGGACACTCGCTATCTAACAATGTATTTTGCTTGACCCCCTTGTTGTTTGGCTGTAGTTCGTCAAGTTACCGAGAATGCCGTACTTTTCGGCGCTGTTTTCCGGGCGGTCGGACTAAATCTCCGTCCACTTTTTTCCATTGTTGAATTTATAAAGTAAATAAAGATTGCTGGAGCCTTTTCTTAAAATTGTGAGCGATGAAAGTATTTCGTAAATTGATAAAAAATACTTTTTGATAAATTGTTTACCTTAGCGGGAAGGAAGTGGGCGGAGTTTAATACGACCGCCGTAACATCAGCGCCAATAAAACACAATATTATCGGTAACTTGGTGAACTACAGCCAAACAACAAGGGGGTCAAATATCCAGGCGAGTGTCCAGACCTGTTCTTCTACGACCGTGATCTACGCTACGTTTGAAACAAACAAAACATATTGGCTGCCTGTCTCCTTCCGGAATTTAAATAAACATCCTGTCGCCATGACAGTAGCGTCCTGCCATCTAGCGGATGGAATAAGAACTATTTGAAGATGGAAACGATTCTTCCTATTTGCCTCCCCCTGGTCCAGACCTGTTCTTCTACAGCCGTGGTCGTACGTAATTTTCTCATGGCGGAAAACGAATGGGATCCACTAGCAGAAGTGTATATCTCTCTCCCAGGAAGGTCAAGTGAAGAAGAGGACGTATTTTGCCTTTGTAGCCGTGTCCTTATTCGGTAAATTACTTTTGTTATGTATGAAACGGGTGATGCCGGTTGCCGTAGAGGTTATGGCCACTGGTTGTTTATTGGTAATACTTAATAGGAATCATTTTGGGGCTGCAGTTGGCGTAGTGGCCTGGCAAGAGCACTCGCTCCTCACCAAGGTGTCCCTGTTTCAATTGCTGGTGAGATCGGCCCTTTGCATGTCAAAATCTTACCGGACGATGCTGCTGGTCGCTGGTTTATCTCCGGGATTCCCTATTTTGCTAATTGTTCTCATTCCTGTGCCTCACCGTTGTAGGGCCTCATTTTACGTCGTCCGGGTCATGCAGATGTCTACGGCCGTTTGGTCGTCGTAAGCACAAAACAGAGATAGGTCGTAAGTCTGTAGTGCGGATTTGAAGCTTGGTAAACTACTTCCAATGAACCGTGAAGAGCTCTGATTTCCTGTAAGTATGCAAATATACGATGAAATCTTTGCCTTCCTAACTGTAAATAGCGTCAGTATGTGTAACTAGTTTTTTTTAATTCTTTCACATACTGAAATTGAGTATTATGTACCATACATTTAATTTCTCCCATGTACTTTAATGACACCTAGTAGTCCCTACAGGAATGTGTGACCCGTTGCCTTGTGATAAGTTCGCCGCCTCTGGGTTGTTTGGATATACATCTTGTCAGTCTGTATTTTGGCAGTTGACTAGGAAGGTGGTAGAATAAATTCTCAGTGAGGACAACGATGGAGGACATAATGCAAATTGCACGTACTGAAAATGTAAATTTGTATGACATGCTCCACACCCTAAGCCGTAAGATTCTTTTGTTTTGGGTCTATGGAGTGAATATGAATAAATAAATTAATTAAAATAAATAATGTGTCAAGCTAGGCCTACTGTACAAGATTCAAGAAGTTTAAAGTTCAGGGCTGACCTTGAAATGACGGGAAAGGACAATGACGACTTCACTGGCTGCTCAGTAGAAGTTTTTGATGTAGAATTATTAAAATGTACCTAACCATTTTTGAGTTGCAGACACGTGTGTATCTAGTAAAGAAGAAATTATCACCATATGGTTGTATGGGACAGTAAATATCTTATATAGTTTGTATTTTGTGAATACATATTTAGGATTCGAAATTCAGGGTTAGTGGTTCTTGCCCCAGAAACAGCAGATTAACCTGCTCTTTGTAAGGTTAGGGTGCTCACGACCCCAACCCTACACTAAACCAAAACATTGAAGCACTCGGGGAGTATCAACGGGCTAGGGGAAGACAGGATTTCAGCTACGAGACACAACGGTCAGAGAATCACCAGTTTCTGATAGCACCACTATATTAAGCCTTTGGAAATACAATGTTACAGTTATCAATTAAATTCGGGGTCGCGGTGGCCGAATGGTCAGACCATTTGCCTCCCACCAAGGTGATCCGGGTTAGATTCCCGGCGGGGTTGGTCGTCGGATTTTCGCATGGCGGAATCGTGCCGGACGATGCCGCTGGTCGGCGGGTTTTCTTAGTGATCTCCTGTTTCGCCTGGACCTTCATTCCTGCGCTGCTCCGTACTCGCCTCATGTCACCCTTCACCAGCGCTAAAGTCCTTGATGTTGAGCGCTGACCAAAATCTGTCATCAGTTAAAGTCACTGAACGAGAAGTTGGACCGGGCAAGATGTGAAGGGAAAAGGCAAAGTTCACGTAATAATATTCTTACCATGTTTGCCGTATCGAAGGAGAAGGTATGGATCGGCCCAAGCTGCAATCACAACTGGCCATGAGCCGGCACGAGAGAAGCGATGGTGGCGGGGAGGGGAAGTTGTGGACGCAGTGTGGAGCGCGAGAGAAGTGGGAAGGAAGGGGAGGTGCCGGCAGGAGGCTTGAAACAGCGTGGTCATAACAAGTCCATAATATGGTGTCCAACCTGGATGGTTGAGACATACTGCTTAACTCCCCTCCTCTTGAGTCTAAAATCTTCTTGAAGTCCAGATTTACAGACCACTCAGGGTCTATCAGATTGGGAGGGGAGGTCCTCTAACCAGATGGTTATCTCCAAAGCCTGCAAGAGTGGACGCCAACCTCTGAGGGCAACACCTCAACATCAAGACCGCCACACGCAACATGGAGCACCAAGCCAACTAGAGCGCATATTCGCCCTGAATGAGTCCAGCGCTCCGCAGGAACCAGGACGAGGTCAGGCGACATGCAAACAAGCACACTCTTGAAACAGTGACGTACCGTACCAATTCACAAGTCAATACGTTACACCAGGTCTCAATATCAACATTAGCATGTCTGACACTCCACAAAGATATTACTACAAATAATCTGATACACTCGTTCAAAACACCATACGTATGTGATATACACATTTTAATAATAAATCACAAAGGTACCAGTGGATCCACTATAAATTTGACAATCATAAAGTCGGGCCATCACCCACACAATAATCTTTACCTTGAATTACATACCCTTTTCTGCTTGATCATAAAGACTTAATCATAATAAAGCATATAAATTGTTTCAAATAACGAACATGTTTAAATTAATGGCCAATACTTATCCACTAAGAAGCATAGTTGTGTACATTACACATCCAGTTGGATTATAATGATCGTAACCTTAATCAAGGTACACAAAGTCCTAAATTCCTTGCCAACTTCGTGTGCACGCTATTAACTGTACCAGCTGTACAATAATTTTGAAACTTTCAAGTACCAAACTTATTCTAATTATACTAGAGCATCTTCAGTAACTTAAACTATCACACACCATTTTCACTTGCATTTGCACCATGTTAGTTAATAATATTGACTTACACTAGCCTACACTAATCTAATCGTGCCTGCCTAAACACACCAACAAACACTAATACGCAACATGAACGAACTTGCCAGCAACTACACATGAAACACAAGCACACGACAAAAAAACACTACAGGACCAACCCACACCCGCCTTTCTGTTGGGGTGACGACAAATGACGAAATGAGGCGTCCTTGCCCTTTGACGTCTTCAGTGATCTTATTCTATATCTGGTGCCTTCTTAACATGTGTCACATATGCCTTGCTAACCATTTTGCCTGAAATAGGATCTTGCAATAATAATGTATTAGGCACCAACAATCTGTTAACTCTCAATGGTTCAAAGAAGGGCGGCTGCAATGTTCTAGTGGTTGCAGATTACTTCGACGCCTGGACATAAGAACTGCAATACACAATATCTCCTACAGCAAAGCTAGACAGAGATCGACCTGCGTTAACCGGTGCCTGAACCCGCCGTTTTGCGTCTACCAAATGCCTCGCACCTCCTGAGCCAACAGCTCATGCTGACCATCAGACATTAGCAATGACTGCGATGGAATACCCCAGATGTTAAGCAAGGGGTGGATCAGGTCCAACCAAGAAACACCCTCGCCGGAGTGTTCTTAGTTACTCCATGAATAGATTAATTGAACCCGAGAGTAACCAGGTCCAGGTCCTGGCAGCGTGGTCGGCATTACACAAAGCAGTCAACACAATCTTTAGATTACGATTAAAGCATTCTATGGTATTACCACATGGATAACACGGACTGCTCATATTATGTTGTACCGCCCAACGATGACACATGTTTTTGAATTCCTTGAACCTCAAATAGGTGACATTATCACTCACCAGGTTAACAGGAGCCCCCACCACACTCCAAACCTTCTCCGTCAGATGCCCAACAATCGTTCGTGTCGTCATGTTCCTCATAGGAAGAAGGTATACAAACTTTGATAAGACGTCAGTCACGATCAAAACACACTCATTCTGCCTTCTAGAATGAACCAGCAGTCCAAACACATCAATGTGAACCGTTTCTTCGGGCCAAAATTATAATCCTGCTTCGTTAAGATACAGTGTCTATCCTAGATAGCCCATACAAGCAACAAACTCAGTCCCCCGATCTGCCATAACGTCGAGAAATGTCACGCAGTATCCTAACTCAAGTCCCACACTGAAAATCCAGCACTTACGTTCCCCTGCCCAGAACTTGAACCCAGAGCGAGTTGCGCAGCTTTGTGATGTTAGGGCACTCACAACCCCAACCCCACACTACCAAAACATTGAAGCACTCGGGGAGTATCAACGGGCAGGGGAAGACAGGATTTCAGCTACGAGACCCAACTGTCAGAGAAACACCAGTTTCTGAGGCACCACTATATTGAGCCCTTGAAAATACAATGTTACACAACATCAATTAGTCATTGAATGGGAAGTTGAACCAGGCGAGAAGGGAAGGGAAAGGGCTTAGTTCATGTAATGATCTTCTTACCATGTTCATTGTATCAAGGGAGAAGGTGTGGCTCGGCCCAAGCTGCAATCACAACTGGCCATCTGGCCGCGAGCTGGCACGAGAGAAACGAGGGTGGAGGGGAGGGAAAGTTGCGCACACAGCGCGGAGCGCGAGAGAGGTGGGAAGGAAGGGGAGGCGCCAGCAGGAGGCTTGAAACATTGCGGTCGAAAACAAGTCCATAATATGGCATCCAACCTGGATGGTTGAGACGTATGGCACATCTTGAACAGCATAGGTAACCATGAGTTTTGTTTGTGTGTGTTAAATATTTTACTAAATGGAGTGGCAGGGGCAGATAACGAGATGAAATGAAATGTAATATTTAAACTTCAGTGTCTCACTTTTTTTCTACACATCATTCATTTTTTCATCTACATTTTGAATGCTGTTCGTACCTGAAAGTTTTGTTGCATTTTGGTTAATACTAAGAGAGTACAGTTTTTTCTGTGTCATTTGTCGTAATTGTCTTAACAGGTTTTTGCTGTTAAGCATGGTTTCATAGAGAATTTGATAATGTTGCAACACGTCGGCGGCAACGACTGCTCTCCCACACTGTGACAACAAAGGCAACACTTCAGCCCTCCTAGATCATCATCTTGTAAGGTTTGGAGAAGATACAGTTGTCTCCTAACCCACTGCAATCACTCCAATCTTCCTCTGGATCACTGTATCTTATTGCGAATATTTACACTGTTCCACAAATTAGCTCAGGGTTTTTCCAATCAGAAAATATACTTGCATTACCGAAAAAATTTAGTTTTATTTAACTTTACGTTACACTGAAATCAGCATTTCCATCCAATACTGCGAACGCAGTTCACTGAAAAATAGTCAGTATAAAAACGCAGCACACTGCACAACTAAATACATATTTAAATTTTAAAAATTTGGGCAGCACTCCCCATAACTTAACTGCACTCGTGTGTGTCTCAAATAAAAAAAAACTGGGTCGACTGCCCCACACACCACTACTGTCCTCAAAGTCTGGATACTTAGTGCAAATGATGGAGGCTAAACTCTCTAGAAGGGGTCTCACACACACCACCCCAGGCCATGCACCTATTGGCGGCCTGACGTCATGTGACTACAATATTACCGACCCCCCAAGAGCTTAATGAACAAACAACTGCGTAAAAAACAGTACTGATGCGAAAAATAACCAGTAAAAACAGAACATGCCACAAAGCTACTGTTACCCCTGCCCAAGGCCAACTAGTTATAACATTATTGATTATACCCTAACTGAATTCTAGATTATTACATCTCGTGATTGCGTTTCCATACCTTCCCCTTTCAAATTCGAGACCACTAAAAAATAAATAATTAGTTAAAATATTACGAAGTAGGAAATTACGTATCAGCTTAAGAGTGTAAGGGAGAAAACATTTCCTCATGCACTGGGTTTCGTGGTGGTTCATATACTCCTCGTAGGATAGCGCTATGTTCGGCTGTTGGCGTAGGCTGATTGAACTTGTAACACGAAGCAAACAGGCCCCTGTTTTTTGGCGAGCAGAGAAGAGAAAGGCGATACCTGGCATATGAGAATGCCTCCAGGCGTGTGAAACATTTGTGTGTGAGTCAGCGATTATTTCTCTTCTACTTGCTATAACGGTAGAATCAAATTATGTACAAGGCCTGGCTTACTTTTATACAATTGAACCACATTCCAAGCCCAGCCAGCATGTAACTGTCGTGTCAGTGACCAGTTTGTCGGAAGATGAGAAACGGCGGGAGGGGGAATTCAGAATGCAACTACTGGTAGGCGTGTATAGCAAATTCAATCTGTCTTTTAATTCTTTTATTTTTTCCAAACGGGCTTTTATTGTTTTAGGTGCTGAACATGAAGAAATAGTACAATTTGTTATGTACGGTACGCAAGCTTATGGTATACATATTAGAGCAAAAATGTTATATGTTATCGTGTTAATAAATTATTGAGGCTAACATGAAATCCCATTTAGACTCTCTTTTTTCTTTTAGTCGTCAAATTTCCTTTTCTGTTTTAAGCAAAAGCGAACATATACAAGGAACAAAACAAAGATAAGCAGTAAAAAAATAATTTTAATATTAATCTTTGTGTATCAGAACCTAAATTAAAAAATACAATAGCTAACTAACAAGTTATGCGTCTTTAATCAAATAATGTCACTATTTACTTTTCTAATTATTTGTTTATAAAAGAAGAAAGTCTGTAATTATAATAAGACACAACATTATACTTATCAACTGAACTAGATGTATGCCCTGATCATGTTTTATCCAAAATTATTTTCAAATCGTAGCCATTTTGAGTTACCTTTCCATTTAGCCCATTTAGCCAACTATTCCACATATCCATTATTAACAAGCAATTTTTTTTTCGTCTTTGGATATTGTGGGTTTAAGGCATGCTGACATCACATACTGTACTTTTATATGTAACCGTTCAGTATAATCTCATAACATATCATTTGATTACAAGTGCAGTGAGATAATCACGTTTACCAACAGGATACATGTCATTACTACTAGGTACAATGAAGAATACTTACAGTAAACTATATCAACTTAAAAAAGAAAGTAAAAATATTATTCCTGTTTACTTTCCCTAAATAATTCGCACCAGTTTTTGTTTAACACATAAAAAGGGCCCTTGTAAGATTTAAGAATACATAAGTACACAAATAGTAGTTTCATTACATCATTCTGCCGCTGTATTCCACACACACTCATTACGTTGACTTTACAAGATGCGCTTCTTAAAGATTTCAGCATGCGATGGTCTAATTTTAGAAATGATTGAAAAGGGTGTAGTTAAAGTACTCCTTCGTGTACTGGTGGCAGATTTCCTACTGTCTCCTCTAAACGGGACTGTCACTGTAATAACTGGTACAAATAAAATATTATTGTATTGCTGTAACTATGTCTGGATGCTACTAGCCGTCCAATATGTTTAACTATTCCTCTTTCTATTAACCGTCCAGAAGGATTAAGTAACGAAGCCATAGTCTTCAGCGATAAACAGCCCTGAACTTATTAATGCTTAAAAAACCTAAACCCCGTTGATATATTGAAGAATAACTTTTACACGTAACACTTCGTCACTCCACCCAGCATCTTTGCCGACCAACTTCTCTCTTCCGCGTTCTCTCTCACACACCAAAACTCCGCCACTGCTTTTCCAGCCCTTGTTTGTTTAGCCAATGAGAGAGAGGCATCTCTAGAACAGCCTCACTTATTGAAGACAGAAGTCGTCCGGCATTGTCGGCTTTCTTTCTGCATAAATAATTATAGTTGTTAATTTATAACTGACGATCATTTTCTATTGTTTCACTGGGTGTACTGCTAGAATTAACTATGCTAAACACAATTACCATATATCTTTTATTATGTGAGGCTTACTCGTATAGGCTGGAACTTCCCCATCTCCCCGCTAGTCAGGTGAGTCCAATTCGATAATATTTGATACAAACCAAACTTTTCAATTATAACAGTTGTCTACTTAGGTCTACCTTCTATTCTTCCACTACTCTGAAAGTGTTTTTCCTTTGTTTCTTTCCCGCCATGTCGAAATAAGCATGTGTATTCTATTGGCATTATTCTTAAAGCGTGTTTTGTTGCCACCCATTGTAGCGTTTTCTTCCGATTTAGGAACAGTGATCTTCTGTAAAGTAAATAGTGACAACCTCCAACTAGGGCTTTGTAAAGGCTAAGTATTCTCGTCTGTCATTGTTGGTTGGTCCACTGCTAGCCCAGACGAATACACTCTTCGAGCACGCAAGAAATGCTCAAACTGAACTCGTCTACCAAAAACCATTCATTATAAAGACTTCAAATTTGTACAATGTAACTAGACTATCCTGCCAATGATGGTACCCGTTAATTTTCCTTTCGTAAGTGATTTTACTGCCTACAAATTATTTATACAATCTCCTGTGCATCGTCCGCAAGTAAATGCAGGGCAAAATGTAGTAAGACTAACTTTTTTGCAATTGATTACAATTAAAACAGAAAGAGTTGTGCACAAGTACTCACAGGATGGTACTTGCAGATAGAAACACACACCCATAGGACGAACACATTTCTCCGCGGACGCGCGGTCACAACGTTTAGCAGACTACATCTGCTTCATCAGGTGAGTGGAGGCAAACTCTTATGTTATTGGAGATAGATGGGGTTACCAGCTGAGGAAAGAAAGAGAAAACTCTAAATTTAATTATTATGTCCCACTCGAAGATTTCCACGACATGCAGTTATTTTTGCGGCATGTAGAACACAGAATATTTTCGCAGCCGCCACTGGCTCTTTATAATCAGCATGGACTACAGACTAGATTCTCCTGACTCACTGTTGCTCACTTATGGCTTACAGTTGACAGTGCAAAGAGCAAAAGGTATGCTTCCCAAGAAGTCTGTCTAGTTACAAGTGTTGCTGTCTCAGCCATGTTTAGAATAGTATTGTGAGTGATTTAGTGGCCTTGCGAGTGATTTAGTGAACTTGCTTGCTTATGTTTCAAACTTACAATGGCCTGATGTCCAGCATCAAGTTGTACATATAGCACTGCTGTGGGGCTTTTTATGTTTAAATTCATGCCGAACGGTACTCGAAAAGCTGTTTGGTTGCAAATTTGCAGACATGTTATTGAATGTATTTCGAAACTCAGTGCATTCCACAATTTTTTTTCTGGATACGACAATGCAACATATAAGTTGTCATTAATTTGCAAAAATTAATGGTTGATGTTATGTATTGTTGTTGTGTGGTGTCTTGTTAGCTTTTAGTTGTGGGGGTGGACTGTTGGCACCAGTGTGGTAACGAAAACAGACTAGTGTTATCTTAGGCAGAATGGTGGTATTGTAACCAATTGCAAGTGTAGTATTTGTAGACGCATTAAAACCAAGTTTAATGATGGTGGTAAATCAATCGGTAATTACAACCTGAACATTCAACAGTTGATATTACAAGTCGCGTATGGCATATTTACATGGTTGTGAATCAGGGACACAGAAATTCAAATTCTCAAGGGTAGACAAACGTAATAATAGCTGTATTACATATTATGTTTGCATGGTGACAGGTAGGTTGTGCAAGAATTGCTCCTGATTCAAGGATTTATAAAAGAAGGGTAGGGGAGGCAATTAATCTCCCCCTCTTATATTGTAGTGCTCTTATTGTGAAATAATTAAGTAAATAATTTAAGATTAACATAAGGCCTTCAATTGAGTATGTCTGACCTCAACTGACCATGACTTGATGAATCTGATTTTCCAATGCAAGTATTTTATAAAAAGAACAGGGAATTCTTACTGCATAATGTCGTAAATTTGTAAAAAGAAAATTGTATATTTTGTACAAGTGCCTGTTCCAAATTGCTGGAGTTTAAAACAAATAAATATAATTTTTTTTGATAGATATCTACCGAGAAGATGCATGCCACATGAAACTTAATTTTCAAAATAAAGACAGATGTAAATTTTGTATCTTTCAAGATGTTAGAATATTCATGTTAAAAGTCTTACAGGTAACAAGAAAACGTGTTAACTTTTTCAACATGAAATCTATGTACCTTTCAATCAATTGTACTTATCAGTACGTATCATTGTCATTCAGAAAAATCTATAAAATCAAATCAAAAAGATAGATTTAGAAGAAAAAATATTATAAGATTGCATTTTTACATATGGTATTTTGGAACATAATATTTTAGAAAAGTTAGTATTCCACATTGCACGATTATTATATTTAACTAGTTGGAGTGTATATGTAAAATATATCATTAAGAATTGGTGTAAATTTTGTCACTAAAACTCTAATATGATGTAAAAAGAAATTTTGTGAAACATTGCCAATGAATTTAGATTTTAGTGTAGCTAATGTGTAATTCATAAAATAAACAAATGCATTCTGTTGGGTAAATAAAAGTTTAATCTTTTAGCTAGTTCTCCATATTATGTATGAGAAGTTCTGGGGAAACGTTGCTTACGTCGTAATTTTCAAAAGTGATAACATTTCCAATATGTATGTTGTGAGCAGTTTTTGCTATTATGGCTTTCAGTAAACAACTAAAACATTTATGGAACTCTTTCTGTTTCAAAGGAAAAAGTAGCAATTAGAGTATAAAGCTATTGTAGATCAAAGTAAGCATGCAAAGAACAACTGTATGAGCTTGTGTAGTTCTCAGACAATTGAACCTTTATCGCTATGTACTCGAAACTACACAAAACAGACGTCCCATTACTAGCGTAAGTAATGTTATAAACGATGTTTCAAAATGTGTTTCTTGTTATGTAAACAGTGAATAATTATCATCAACAACAGTTGTGCAAACATTTGAAAAAATTTGCTACTGATCCCTTGTATCAGATAGTAAAGAAGCTTTTTTTTTTCTTTCTCAAAATAATTGTTTGGTATATTTGACAACAAAGAATTCTCGAAATTGTTTTCTAATATAACAATTATTTTGAAGGGGGGAAAAACTGACAATTCCTCTGGGATGGCTTTTTTTTATTTTTGTGTGTGTTTTATATTTGTTTTTTCTTGTTTGTTTTCGTACTTTGTCGTTCAACACAGGTTTGATCAGCAAAACAAGAGCAATGGTGTATGTCCACAAATCAATAAATTCTAATTGTAAACTCCCATTGCCACAAAAATTTTAAAATCTCATTAAGTTAATGATTTTCCTAATTTTTCCTTCTTTCCCGGCAGTTACAGGTTGTAAGTGTGCTGATTGTTGTCAGGAACAACCGCTGGCGTGTAGGCGACTGCAGTGAAGACGAGGAAGTGTGCGACGACGCAGAGGAGCAGGCAGGCGGACCAGAGCTCGAGGACTTTAAATGCTGCAAGTTTGCTGTGGACGGAAATGACGTGAGTGGCAGTTTGTTGGTTCTGTATTCAGTGTTGCCAATAGTTCAAAGAGATTTACAGCCAGAAACTTAATGAACAACTAAAGGTTACTACACTTGACACTGTTTGGTGGACAGAAAGGGGTCCACCTTCTTGTTTACATCAATTTTTGGAGAACGTCATATTGCGAGAATATCCACCTTGTATGCTAATCCCGAGCATGCAAATACTTGTATATGTATCAGCTTGTATATAATTGCAGTGTCACTATCTTTCATTTAAAAACAAGTTTTATCCACGTGGGAATTTTTATTTGACCAAAGTAAGAGTCTTAAAAGTGGATAGAAAAGCCAAATTGAAGTCTTATTAATAATAAAGGAAATTAAGGCATTTTAAGTAACCTAATTAGGTTGCTGTGATCTTATTCAAGAAATGTTACCATGCGTAGTTGGCGTAAAATCATATTCAAAGGAAATCACATTTTATTGTAAGCATCATTGAACTGTTATAAGTATGATAGTTTAATTAAAAGGCTGTTATTTGATTTTTTACCTAAAAATAAATGGTTCAAATATCATCAGACATCACTGGCAATTGGCACAGTTTATTTCTAAAATTGTACTAGATATTTCAACCAGATGGAAATTTAGTATCACAAGATTATGTTTTTATGAGCTTGTAGTAGCATTTGAACATTAGCTCAGTTACTATTTTGCAGTTGGAAACTATTTGTATGTCCCAGCGTGGTCAGAAAACATGAGTACAGTAAATACTGTGTGATTTCCCAGGAGGATGCTGGGAGCTGTTACTGCAGCGCATCACACACAGACAACTACTGCTCCACAGATGAGGATGCAGCGCTGTGTCAGGGGCGAGGAGCAGTGCCCCGGCACCTCAGCGACAGCGGGGCCGACCTGTCGGAGCACGAGCCTCCCGCCACTGCAGACGCCCAGTGGGAGAGGTTCTGGGCCGTCAACGGGGAGAAACTGATCTGGAGGAGCTGGATAACCAAGTACGGCCAGTACATCGACCCAGAGTACTTGGCCAAGTATCAACAGTCCACTGGCGATGACGGTGCTGGAGGAGACTGTGATAGTTTAGAAACAGATAGACATGTGAGATCTCCTTGCAGTGAAGAGAAGCCTAGCCCAGGGATTAGGAAGGTGCCCTCTAGTTTAAGTTTGACTGATGTTGCTGGTGAGAGAATCCAAGGTGACAATGCAGTACTGCATGTTGTGTCTGATTGTCAGTCTCTAAAAGAAAGTGAATGTGTTGACGCTTTGAACAGTGCGGAATCGTCTGTACATACCACCAAGAAATGTGACGGCTTTACTTCCACAACCGTTTCGACAGCTTGCTCTGATTCCTATGGAGCAAGCGAGTCTGTCGACTCAGCACCTGTTGTTGATGCTGTCCCACAGGCTAGGTTTACTACGTGCAGCAAGTCGCCAAGTTGGGATGTGGGTGACGGAGACGGGGGTCTCAGCAGCGACTCCGGATCGAGCGGGCTGTGGATCCCGTCATCACCGAGGGTGGACAAAGAGGGCTGGTCGAGCGGTGTACCCCACGACGCGTCGGCAGCCACAGACTCATTGACAAACGTCACTCAGATCACAGTCTCCTCGTCCGTGGACTTCAGCTGCGCCGATAACTCCGACAACAGCTACTCTCCCCTCTCTGCGGTAGAGGGGAGCGTGGGAAGCTGTGGGGAGGTGCTGGACAGCAACGAGACAGATGCATACTGGCAGAATTTGTGGAAGGAACACTTTGAGGAACAGTACAGCAAATATTACAAAGCGTTCAATTCAACCCGCCAAGAACATCCTTTGACAGCTAAGGAAAGTGGTGAATTATACAATGAACTGACGACTTGTTACGATGAATCTCAGTTGCTTTGTGCCCCTGAAAGTTCAGGGGACATTCATTCAGACACCAGCAGCAAGTTCAAGTTGCATGCGTCTGACAGTACAAACAGTACCATGGTTGACTCTGATAAAGTACAGTCACTACAAGTTAGTAACACTCAGCTTCCTACTGCATTCCCAGATGATCTTCTGGGTAGTGACGATAGTTCCAAGAGTGGAAGTGATGCTCAAACGAACAAACATGTGTGCGTGTCCGGGGGTGTTGTGGACCTCCAACATGGTTCCATGTCGCAGGAATTCCAAAGTGGAAATCTCCCAGAAGCTCCAGGTCAGAAGTTTTTGGAAGATTCTGATTCTAGTAACTCGGGACATGTTGCTTGTGAAAGTAGTGATGGTAGTCGTGACAGTTTGCCAGTTCCTAATGCATCTGAAAGTGAGAGGAAAACTACAGTGTTTGGTGAAGCAGGAAGCTGTGAAGAAGGTGAAGCTTCTCAAACACAGATTGAAGGAGGCAAAGTTGGAGTTGCAAGGCAAGCGACTTTGGGGAAAAAGAAGGCCAGGTATAGTCTCTGTTTGAAAAACTCTGACGAGAGTCTATTATTATGACCCCTTTAATTTTGTAATAACTGTTTTTATTTTTACTTTATGAAACTGTTTTTTGTTATTGTGTTGCTCCTATTTTATTATGAAACTACTGATTTCAGAACAAGTTATTATTTTTGATGCGTTACATATTTTTTTGTAACTGACATAAAATATTTTATCCTGACTTGCTTTTTTTTCCTTTCTCCCCTCTCTCCTTCATGACCCCCCACCTCTTCCCCACAACTACCCCTCCTAGTTGCTATTGAATATCAGTCATCTTTTTCGGTTTGGAAAAATTCCAGAGTACACTAATTGAAAGAATAAAGGAAATCCGCATGCTAGACTCCGGAAACTTCATGTTCAGTTTTTATAAGTAGTTATTATCTTATATGCTTATTGTTTTTTTGTTGGATTTAAACACAGAAATGTCTGTGAAGTAGCTGGAATGAGTTGCTTGCTGTGCCACGCTTGGAAGTGGATGATCTGACAGTGTTTTACTATCTTCTATTGTATGTTCCCTGTGAATATTCAGCATACAAAATTAAAATAAAAATTTTCAAGTTCAACAAATACTGTATATACTCGTGTATAATGCTCCCTCATGTATTGTGGGCACCATGATTTTTGGAACAAGGTCCAGGGAAAAGAAAATTTAAGTGTCTTGCTAAAATCACGGGAGTTTGAGATGGTTAAACTGCGTGAAGGAGGCTATGACGGATTGCCAAAGGGGAGAGGGAGAAAGGAGACATGGCTGACAACAGAGAAAAGAGAGAGGAAAGATAACATTTACACTGGATAGAGAGTGGCGACAGTGGAGAAGGTGGAAGAGAGCCATGGGGGTGGGCCTTGCCACTCCCTCCTCCACAGCTGTCTATAAATAGCCTGCCGAGGTTGCTTGCTTCTACCAGCCAGCAGGTGTGTGTGTACTTGTGTGCGCGCTCACCTGTCTGCCTGCACTACACTCTCTCCCTCGGCCTGCTGCTTCCAAGCGCATCCAGGAGAGAGATAACGATTATGTGCCTGGATGGATGCAAGCTTGGCTTTTATATTTGACACTTTTCTCCAGGAAAAAAGAGAACAGTGTCACCCTTTTTCTTTTTTTCCTTACAGAACAATCTCTGATAACGAGACACGTCAAAATTAGCTTCTCATATTGCTTCTGCCGGCCACCCACGAATTTTCGTTTATGCCACGTCAAATTGCAGAACAGCATATTTTTTAACAGACAATTTACACCTACCTGTTTAAATGCTAGTAAACTTCTAACCTTCAGACAAGTTTTTAACCGGCGTTCTGTCTCTTACTCCCACTATTGACACCCATAAGCCCGTCAGTTTACGGCTACAACTCCGCCTTCTTCTTTTCCTCCCCCCCCCCCTTTTCAATCCCCGGCACAACCTTTTTTTCTCTACATTTTTTTTTTCTATTTTCTGTGTATAATGCGCACCCCTGAATTTTTATCAGTTGTTTTGGAATAAAAGTGTGCGCTATACACGAGTAAATAAAGTACCCCAAGTGCTAGTTTTATGTAAGGCGACTATCACAGACATTAATTTGTTTATTCACTTGCCTTCTTAATTTTTTAAAAATACTTATACATATAGTAACATTGGTGCTGCATGGTAGTTTGGTTATTTTTCCTAGTTTTAATATTTTTAATGAATGTACAATATAGTTTTCTGGCATTACAGAAAATTAATAGTCTGTTTGAAAAGTTAATTTAGTTAAATACAAAAAGTTATATTTGCAGCAGCCTAACTGCTAGTAATGTGTTGCACGTTACTGATTGAGTCAGAATGGTGACGGACTCTGTTGGCCTCCTCCTGGAAACTCTGAAGATTCGGCAGACCATGGCTTACCTCCTGGACTCCCCCATGGATGCAGCGGGACGTGGCAGTAGCAGCCAGGACAGAGGTGATGGATCAGATGAGCCGAGGTCGGAAGGAACACCTGCCATGACTGTGACGGAGACCTGCGACAGTCCAGAGAAGGTGCACTCTCCCTGCAACAGCGGCTCTGGGGATGAGCCCCCTGAAGAGAAGCCGGTTAGTCTGAAGAGAAGGTATGTCACTACACTCACACTGGCATGCTGATTTTGTGGAATTATCTGTTTTGGATTATGTTAGAACATAATTTTTCTCATTTCTTTGGGCACCTACTTTTTGTGTTGTACTTGTTTTGATATAATGTTTGTCAATAATTTTGGTTCTGTAATGAACCACAGATGCCCATTCTACCATGCATTCAGTACATTTAGTGTTGTATTGTAACTGACATTACTTAAATGTGAATAGAAATAGCCCAAAGAACTTCAAAATTTGCTACAAGTTAGTACTACATTTCATTGCATGTTTTGTTGTAGGTAGTAGTCCAGTGTGAAAACTGGAGGAAAAGCTTTTGATTGTGTGAATATACCTGGCAACCCTCATGATTTGGTGTGACCCTCACAATTGAAGAAGTAATCGCTCACGCGCTCATGATTTAAGGTGCCTGCACACTTGGGCATGGCGGAGCGCAGCGTGGTGGAGCACAGTGCGGTGGTACAGCAACAGGGAAAGCCCGCACACTTGGGTGCGGCAGCACGGGGTGTGCTCCGTTGCTCTTCGCCCAAGTGTGCGGGGATCCATTTACACTAGACCCCCGATTTTACGAACCCTAGATTTTTCGAAGGTAGCGATTTTACGAATATACTTTCGGGAACCGTCAAAAAAATCGCAAAAATAAAAATAAAAAAATGAAAGTTAAAGCTGTTCAAAAATATGACGGCGCACGTCGATAAACAAGGTTCGGACGGTGAGCACCACTATGTACATTACACAGTTTGCCTACCCCTCATTTCTTTATAATATAGAAGTGAAAGCTTACTCTTCGTAGATAATAAGACAGTGACAGCTATAGTTACAGGCTTGGCTTGTCTCACGGCGGGCAGTTCACCCCCCATCCCTCCCCCACGTACCTTCCAAACATCAGCATGGGAAACAACTTACAGCATGTTTCCCGGACAGTGTCAATTGATATCCTCACCCCCTTGGTGGAAAAATAACCTGAAACTCTCCCTTCCTACCCTTCCCCTAACTAATATCAGTTCGCTTTCATGCATATATAATGCAGGCAAAGATAATTTCCATTACCGTGTGCACAACAGGATTTTTCGTACTCCCACCTCTACCTACACCCACCCACTGAAAAAGACAAATAATCACGTCTTATATGTTATTTTTCTAGTTTTGGCAGTTTTTCCCGATGAAGTGAGAAACTTCTTTTGTTGTAATCCACTCCAGGCTGTAGGATTTCTGGTGCAGACGCTGTAGTCAAAAACATCGGCTTCATGATTTATCTATGATGCAGGTGTACGTTAACCTTCGTCTGGTTGAGAGTATTGCACCGTGGCGGAGTCAGAGTGTGTTTATGTGTGTGTGTGCGCGTGAGTGACTGCAAGCTAAGTGAAAAAAAGGAAGATAGAGAAAGAAGGGGGATGCGTTATCAGCACTACACATAAGCCAGGCGAGCGTTTGAAAGTAAACACGACTGGGCAACGGGTAATAAGGGCATAAGTGACTAAGTTTGGACTCGTTGACTGCTCTGTTTTTGCATTATCTTGATTCTTGCCGTGGCATCCCGTCGTTAAAAGGGCACAAGTACTGAACGTAGTCCAGCACAAAGGCTTGTATTCAAACTTCACTTGATTTTTTTGTCTATTGTTTTCGTGTTGCAAAGGACAGTACACCAGCCTCGTGGCCTCTGAAAAAATGTTGCGTGCGACACTAATTTTAGTGTCTTTTGACAAGAGTCTTGTAAACCTTTTTAGATTTATTTTTACACGCAATGCTACGAACATCAAGCCTACACGATTGCGAGCAAACATCCGTGCTTGGTGTTTTATTTTTTTACATGACGTCGGTTGGTCGTATCATTCGTTCGTAGGTGTGATTTTAATCGGAAGACGTCTGTCTATTGATTTAAATTTAAACTTCAGGTATTATTTGCCATTTTTCGTGTGAAACGATACGGATGTCAGACTTTCTATTCGCGAGAAGACACTCTGTGCTCAGTGTTCTTTTTTTTCTTCAGGACACAGATCCGTCATATTTACCATTCAGGGGTACCCTTGTAATCAGAAGACGTTAGTCTTGATTTATAAATTTATATTTTAATGATAACTTGTCTTACTTTCCTGCAAAACGCTACAAATTCGGGACCCCATTGATTATACTTTTTGGGAAAAAATGCAAATTTAAAATTTAGAAAAAAAAAGGGGGGGGAGGGCAAAATTGGCACCAATCGATTTTACGAAGGTAGCGATTTTACGAATGTCATAAATGGAACCGTCTGTATTCGTAAAATCGAGGGTCTAGTGTATTTACATTTAACTAAACCAGTGTGAAAAAGTTCCTGCACTCTTCAGTGCTCCACTGCGCCCAAATGTGTGTTCACCTTTATTGTGTATTACTCATACTTTTTACATGTTAAAAAATGTTTGATTTAATTTGTACAGATATTTTAGATATTACTAAAAGATCACTGTAGAAAAAAAAGAAGTGGATTGTTTGTTATGTGGTTTCTAGTGTATTTTTACTTCATGATTTTGCCGCTAGAATTGTTTCCGTTTGTTTGTTACTGTTTTAAACTCTTCTAAATAATTTTGTTTACAACCTTATTTCGTAGTTTTATCGCAAAAGTGGTTTTCATTTTTTTTTTTTTCACTTGTGAATTGCAAAATTTTTATTTCAAACAAAAAGGTTTAAGAGCTATGTGAGTTTTAGGGATGTTGGTATTAAATGTTTGGTAGTAACCTGTGGCAAGTTGACCGTCTCGTATCGTGTTTTTTTTTTGTTCAGCAGTTTTGTTCGTTAACCGCACAGAGATTTACTGACTATTAGTACTGAC